>JASTWP010000087.1:0-244448 GCA_030770255.1 Temnothorax ravouxi
GGCGGATCATCTGTCCGGGTAGCGAGAACCATCTGCATTTGAGCGGGAAGTCGTCCTAGCCATAGCGTTCGTAGAAGAGAGTCGGGTATATTTTTACCCGCTAGGGTGCGGAGGTGTCGTAAGAATTGAGATGGCTTGCGATCTCCTAATTCCTCGAGCTCCAAAAGTTGGCGCGTCCGTTGTTGCTGAGAGACGGACATGCGCTGTATCAGTGCTCTCTTCACTGTTTCGTATTTGTTGGCCTCGGGGGGCTGTGTGACTACGTCTTTTATTTCCTTGATTTGACGGGAGTCTAGCTGAGCCAGTGCGTACGAGTACTTCGTTGAATCTTGGGTAATGCCGCTGATTGCGAACTGTGTTTCGAGCTGTGCGAACCATAGTTCGGGTTCGTCTCCCCAAAATGGAGGTATGCGTATTGCAAGTCTGCTGACGCTTTCCTCGATGATCTGGATGCTCTCGTTACCGTGCGCCATCTTGTTGCCTCTCTTTGCTATCACGTCGGGGTCACCAATTTTATGGGCGTTGGCCCTCTTATTCCGCTATACTTAATATTATGCACTAGCCTGCTACTGTGCGCTCGCTGGGCTTCGGCCCATAAGTTTGAGGAATCGCAAAAGAGGAAAAATAATGTGGGCGACACGAAAGAGGTTTCAGTTACATAAGGTATATTTACACTATTTACATGATGAGTTAGACTTATTTAATTTGTCCCGGACGCAGGCTCCGCCACGTTGCTTTGTCTGAGTATGGGCGTTCGCTTTCGCTGGTCCCGGGTCCGTCTGCGTCTGCGCAGCTGATGACGTCACTGAAGAGGTCTGCGTTGAGGCATTGTGCACTTGCCTTGTCATGCCGTAGGCGGATTCTGGTGGGCACGACTTGCGCCGCTTACAGGCGTCTTCACGGGCTTGTGTAGTCGTGCTTGTCACGCGTGCTGCACTGGCCTGCCTGTGTGGATTCGCCTTAGGGATCGTGACTTCGCTGGTGACGCGAGTAGTGGATGCTGGATAATCCGAGAGCGTGACTTCGCGTCTTCTCACTGAGAGAGCCTGCAAAGGCAACGGCAGTGTACGCCGCCTTTGGGTCGGATCCGCATCGTTCTTGCCGGACTGGAAACGCTCTTGAAATAAGCGCGGCGTGCTGGCGTCTTTGCGTTTACGGCTGGGGCACGTGGAATGCCGGTTTAAGGCGACCACGCGTGCGTCGATTTGGTGCCGGCCGCTGATTGGCTGGCGTCCGTGCGCCGTTGCTGGTTCGACGAGCGGCTACGCGCTGTGCGTCGGGCGGCTTGCGCCTTGCTGTCCGGCTAGCGTCTGAGCGCTGTATGCCGGGGCGACTCGCGCCTTGCCGTCCGGCAAGCGTCTAAGCGCTGTATGCCGGGGCGACTCGCGCCTTGCAGTCACTCAGGCGTCCAAGCGCCGTGTGACGGGGCGACATGCGCCTTGCCGTCCGGCAAGCGTCTAAGCGCTGTATGCCGGGGCGACTCGCGCCTTGCCGTCCGGCAAGCGTCTAAGCGCTGTATGCCGGGGCGACTCGCGCCTTGCAGTCACTCAGGCGTCCAAGCGCCG
Source organism: Temnothorax ravouxi (assembly GCA_030770255.1). Taxonomy (NCBI): domain Eukaryota; kingdom Metazoa; phylum Arthropoda; class Insecta; order Hymenoptera; family Formicidae; genus Temnothorax; species Temnothorax ravouxi. The sequence goes on from JASTWP010000087.1 coordinate 1,566, forward strand.
TGTGACGGGGCGACTTGCGCCGTGGGTCTCGACGAGCGATCGGATCGCTGTGCGTCGATGGTGGCCTAAGCCGTGTTAAGGCGGCTGGCGCCGTTTGTTTTTCAATGAGCGACTAAGCGCTGTGCATTGAGGCGGCCTGCGCCGAGTGAGAGCGTCTTGCGCTGCGTAGCCTGAGCGTTCTAGCGCTTAGTGGCTCTTGGCGCCTTGCGCCGGAGTGAATCTCTGTGGTCCGCCGGGGACTGCCTTATATACTTGCGCGGCGTAACTTTGAACGCGAGTAAGTGGCTCTTCCGGTGCGACGCCTGGTGGCGTTTATGCGACCTGTCGGGGTAGCACTTAACACGCGCGACGCCCGGCAACGCTGATGCGGGCCCCGGTAAGGCAGATGCCGTGCGGGCGTATGTCGTGGGTGGCGTATACCGCCACAGTGATGTTTGTTGAACGCGGAATACGCGGCGGCCTCAGTCAATGTTTGCTCAGGTACGCGCAAGCCAACAACAGGCACGTACCAATGTACGACTTGTCCCGACCCCGCTATATATCTCATGTATTACGACGTGAACAATCTGTACGGTTGAGCTATGAGCGAATCGTTGCCGTACGCGAATTTTCAGTGGCTCGACGACTCTGAGAATTTCGACGCGACGACCGTGCCGGCGGACAGCGACGTCGGTTACATTCTGGAGGTGGATCTCGAGTATCCGCGGGAGTTGCACGACGCTCACGCGGACCTACCGTTGTGCCCGACGCGCGATAAACCGCCCGGTAAGCGGCAGGAGAAACTGCTCGCCACTCTCCACGACAAATCGCGCTACGTGACGCACTATCGAAACCTGCAGCAATGTCTGCGACTAGGTATGCGTCTGACGCGCGTTCGTCGCGTCCTGCGATTCGCCCAGTCGCCGTGGTTTCGCGTCTACATCGAGCTGAACATCACGCTTAGGACGCGCGCGAGCAACGAGTTCGAACGGAACTTGTACAAATTGATGATCAACGCCGTCTTCGGCAAGACGATGGAGAACGTGCGCGATCACGTGGACGTGCGTCTCGCGACGCGATGGGACGGGAGATACGGCGCGGAAGCGTTGATCGCTAAGCCGAACTTTCACAGTAGAAGCGTCTTCTCGGAGAATCTAGTCGCAATCGAGCTGCGAAGGCTCGAGGTAAAATTCAACAAGCCGGTTTACGTGGGTATGTGCATTCTCGAGATATCCAAGACGCGTCTCTACGAGTTTCACTACGACTACATGGTGCCGCTCTATCGCGAACGGTGTCGAATTCTTTACACGGATACGGACAGTCTGATCTATTCGCTGGAGTGCAAAGACGCGTACGAGCGTATGAGGCGCGACATAGACAGGTTCGACACGAGCGATTACGCGGAAAACAACGCGCACGGTATGCCGCGCGTCAGCAAGAAGGTGCCCGATTTGATGAAGGACGAGAACAACGGCGCGATCATGACGGAGTTCGTAGGTCTCAGAGCGAAGATGTACGCTTACAAGGTACTCGGACGCGACGACACCAAGAGAATAAAGGGTGTTAAGAGAAACGTAGTCGCGAAGAGGATCACGTTTGAGGATTACGTGGCGTGCCTACGAATAGCGCGCGAGCTCAAGACGCGCCAGTCGTGTATACGCTCGACGTTGCACGAGGTTTACACCGTGTCGGAGCAAAAACTGGCCCTCAACCCGCACGACGACAAGCGATACGTGACGTTGGACAGCGAGAAAACGCTTCCGTGGGGACATTACGGAATACCGTTGTAAAGAAAAAGAAACGATATTATGCGCTTTATAAAATTGTTTTATCGTAAAAAAATCAACAACACGTAAGAAACAAATCAACTATTGTGTAAACTTTTATTAACAATGAAATAAATAAATACGTTGTATATGATGTTGTTCAGATAAAAATAAGATACATGTTAAGGATGAATTTCAAATACAAATATTAAGATACGTAACACGAAGGTGTGACGTTCAGGTTTAAGGTACAGTTAAGATTTTTAATTTTGTGAGATTATACAAATTTCATTTACTATTATTAATTAAAGATGTTACTTAATAAATTTCGGTGAAGATTTCGTTAGTGTTACAAACATTAAACTTCATGGAGCTGTTTTACTTTCAATAAAAATCTTTTGAATTGTACGTGTTTTATTGTGCATACAATTTTACATTAATCTGGAGATAAAAAACATCTTTATACATAAAAATTCCACGTTTTTTACCGCGCTCTTACAATTAGTTCTAAAACTATTAGTTATATCGGAAATCCGCTTCATAAGAGTCTAAACGAATATAAAGTACGCGTTGCGCGTGTCTATACGAATGTTTAAGTATTTTTTTTTACAACACAGATGCCTTATCTATCCATGAATTGTGCGAACTGTCCATCCCCAGCCACTTCACGTACGCGCGATTGCCCCGCTTACGCAGAACTTTTTCCACGAGATAGACGTCGGGATTGGAGACGCGTAGCAACTCGTGTTCGTAGAATCCTCCGGCTATCACTTCTCCGCGAACGTCTTTCAGCAGATACGTAACGGGGTTTTTCCTTTGTACTTTAGCTATGCGAAAAATCTCGGTGGTCCAATTGGGAGTGTAGCCTTTTTCGAAGATCGTTTTTAATTTGCTCACGCGCACCGGATTGTCGACTCGAAATCTCCCCGGCGCGGCTATCTTCACGCAACTGTACACCGTGCGCAGCAATTTTTTGGCGACGGTGGGGGTCACGTCCACCGGTCGCATTCGGATCGTTCTGTGTCTGCAACGATTATAATTCAACAAGAGGCGAGGCAGCGAGTCTATCCATCTGAGCTTCCACATGTCGTTTTTCAACGTGCGGTTGAATCTCTCCACCACCGACGCTTTCATTACCGAATACGTGAAGTAGTGATTCCTTTCCTTTGTCCGTTTGCAGATTTCTAGGGTGTCGCGCGTCCTCGCGAAAGATCTTTCCGAGAGCCGTCGCGACCTCCTTCCCGCTCTTACTCTTGAGCGGGATCACCCAGGCGTACTTGCTCAGCACGTCGATGACCGTCAGAATGTAATTGTGACCCGCGATTGCGCGCGAATAGGGGCGCATCTCGACCACGTCGTCGGCCTGCCACAAGTCGTCGTAACCGCGCACCACGACGCGGCGGCGAAGAAAGTTTTTTTACGCCGGCGCGTGCAATTCTTCCACGAGTCTACGTTTTTCCACGCTCATTGTTTGAGAAGTTTTAAGACAGTCTTAATTGTGATGATTTTAACCTCGTGCTTATCCACGGTATTTTTCACAGTTGCGAACCGGTCTTTGAATTCTTTTATCGCGTCACTTAGAGTCTTTCCGAGTTCCGCGATCGCTCCCTCGACGAAGCTCCTGTTGGCCGCGTCGGTGCCGATCTCCGGCGCGGCTACGCGTCGTATCTTGCGCTCCCACACGTCGTAGGAAACCTGAGCGTTCAAACGTAGCGCGATGTTTTCCAGCGTCGTGATTCCGTCTCTCAATTCACTGATCGCGTTGTTATTCTTGATCTCTTCGATTAAAACGTTTTTGAGCTTCCCGATCGCGCCCTCTACGTAGCTCTTGTTCGTCGCGTCGGTGCCGACTTCCGGCGCGGCTACGCGCAGTATCTTGCGCTCCCTCGCGTCGTAGGATTTCTCGTTCAAACGGAGCGCATCCTTGCTCAACGTCGCGATTCCTTCTCTCAATTTTTTGTTCGCGTTTTTTATCTTGACCTCATTAGTCACGACTTTTTTGAGTTGTCTGATCGCGCCATCTACGTAACTCCTGTTCGTCGCGTCGATGCCGATCTCCGGCGCGACTACTCTTCGTACCTTGCGCTCCCTGGCGTCGTAAAAATTCTCGCTCATGAAGAGGGCTCATGAGGAGCGCAGTCTCACCGTGGACGCACCGTCGACTCTGTCACCGCTGCCCCGACTCGTTAGAGACATGCCGAACTTGTTCACAGACATCGCGCTGGCGGGCGCGCGATTCGCACTGCCGTCGCGATCGACGCGACCGATCAATTTATGACAAAACCGGCTTCGCGAAGTTCCTCGATTATCGACAGGATTTTGTTGTCGTGAGCGTCGTTGTCGGCTCGACGAGAGGCGTCCAGCAGTCGAACTCTATCGACCAGCTCGTTGGGATCGTCCCAGTGAACGTAATCAATAGCGTTGTCGGTCAGTCGCACGGCCGACGGTAGTCTGGTACCCTTCGTAGTCTCAGCTCTTTGAGACAGGTTTACGAGCGGCGCTATTATGTTTAGGGACTTCTTACCCTTGTTGCCCTTGACAGGCTTGTCGGCGCTGCTGTCGCGTTTGTGAGCGCTGGTGGCGAAAAGTATACTCCTGTACGTTAGTTTGTCCTTGTTCGTGTAGATTTTAGCGTCGGGGATTCGCATAAAGATCAACTCGTATAGGCCGTGCGTGCCCTTGTACCGTACATCGTCGACGACTATGAAGTCATCCGCGTTCATGTCGAATCGCTTGTTACCCAGCATCGTGCCGTTCTCGCCGAGATACACCCCGTAGACGTGGTCTATCTCTTTATTTTTGTCACCGCTCAGAAGAGCGCCCACGTATTCCCGTTCTAACGGTCCTAGTTGGCTACCCAGAGCGTCGCTACCTTTGGCTGTGCTCAAAGATTCCCTGACGGACGTCTCCAACGTGGGAGGTTGAGTCGTCGTTTCCGAAACGATCTCACGTTCTCTGGGTAAAAACTGGACCGAATCGGCGCGGATCGGCGTGAAGCTCGTCATAGTCGTCGTCGCGGGAGCCGAACTCAACCGTGCTGGACGCGATTCTCTCCTTTTTTTCCGCGGTCGTCGTTGTCCTGATCGGCGTGAACACGTCGTCGTCCTCCCCGTAATCGCGCTCCAGATCGGCGCCAGCATCGTCGTCGTCGTCGTCGTTCTCGCTGTCCTTTTTCGCTCTCTTCGTCGCTTTCATTTTTTTCGCGAACGTAAAGCTACCGCCGTCATCGTAAATCTTGCTCCACCCTTTACTCGTGCGTTCCACGTCGTCGGCGAGCTGTTTCAAAGGTTTGACGATAAGTTCGTATCTTTTTTTTAGAGCGATCTCGCTTTCCACTTTTTCGGCTCTGAGAGCAGCGTACTTCTTGCGTATCGAGGCGCGCGTTTTGGCTATCTCTCGCGCAGTCCTCTCTTCCGCGATCGCGCTCATACTCGCGTCGTTCGGCGAAGCGTACTGATCGGCTTTACAGCACGGCGAAGTCGTGGAAGCCCCGTCTGTACCGTCCGCCCCGCAGCGCGCTGTCCTTGTCTATCACGGCGAAACCGTAGGTGCGTCGCCAACACTCGCGACAGAAGGCGCGAAACTCGTCGTACGGCATATCGATGTTCACGTGATCGTCGTACACGTGTCGCAGATTGGTGCCGTCCTGCCTGAACAGGATCAACAGATTTGCGTTATCGCGCACGAGATGTTTCGGTATTTTAGCGTACGTCTGACAGAGATAGAAGCAATCGATATTCGAATGTCGACCCATGGAAAAGTATTCCCTCATTCTGTCCTGCTTGTCGCAGGCCACGTCGTCGAAGACGAAGACCGAGTCGGGAAGCGCCTTGTCGGGCGGAACGACCTCGCGATTGTCGGAAAACGCGCGATAGCCGATCTCGTCCATAGGCTCGAACAAACGTTCGAGGTATCGATACTTCGGTTGTTGCAGAGATTTCGAGTACACGTATACGTTCTCGAAACGAAGACCTTGCGGTTGTTCCAGCAGACTCACCAGAACGTTCGTCTTACCGCAAATGGAGGGACCGCAGATGATGCAACGTACGACGTTCGGAAGGAGAGGACCGTGCCTGCGGTTTCCTCCCTCGGCCGTGCCCGACCTCGCCAACGTTTTTCGATCCAGATTCGAGACTCCTATCGTCGCCGTCTGTCGCACGAATCGCATTTCGTCCTGTCTCTTTCTCTCTCTCGGGTCGTTTCCGCGAGCGCGCTCGCTCGATTCGTTCGCGATAATTTCCGATCGCCGGAAAAATGGGAGGAAAGCGCGGACGTTGAGCGTGCGCAAACGCCTCGCGCGCGGGTATAAGTAGCGCGAGCGTGTCGCCGTATCCGCACAAAAAATTAATCTAAAAGCAACGAATCGTTCGCGCGCATCGGTGACCGAGATGTTTTCCATACTGATGGACAGACACGACATTCTCAATCTAACGGCTGAAGAGTTGGAATTCGTTCCGTAGGTCATTCTGTTGCGTCATTTTGCGAAATACGTGCACCTGCTGTGAAACCGTTTGCCAGAACATATAAAAGCGGATCCCGAGGCGCAGAGATATCGCCCGTGCATGGAACACTACAATCGTCCGTGGCAACGAACGCACATAGACGGTCCACCGCCGCTCATTAAGGATGTATTGCAGGTACAGTCTGAGATGTATAGGGCATAATTTTCAAAGCGGTGCCAAGTGGATAAAAATTTGTGAGAATGTTCTTTTAGTCTTCCTGATGTGCTACAAAAAAGTAGAAACGAATCCACTAAACGGTTGCTGAGATATAACGATTTTAATTCACTGGTAAAATCAGTGAATTAAAATCGTTATATCTCAGCAACCGTTTAGTGGATTTGTTTCTACTTTTTTGTAGCACATCAGGAAGACTAAAAGAACATTCTCACAAATTTTTATCCACTTGGCACCGCTTTGAAAATTATGCCCTATACATCTCAGACTGTACCTGCAATACATCCTTAAGGACTGTTCGAGTGCAATCGCGCGCCCGCCCTGTACGGTGAGTTATCGACTTCCGTTTGAAATAAGAAGAAGTAAATCCTCCCGCAACCGCGACCGAATGCGCGGCACCGGTCTACTCAATCGCGCGATAAACGCTCTTCTCTTCGAGCTGCACATACCCTGTTATCAGTTTTGCGGGCCCGGTAAGCGTCTAGCGAAAAGACTAGCGCGCGGCGAAGTAGGCATCAATCCGTTGGACGCGGCGCGGCGTGTCGAGAGCGCGAGGAGAATCGTCGAAAAAAAAATTTCGCGAAAGAAGGCGACATTAGCGGCGATGTCGGATCTGCCGACGTACGGCGTCACGACAAACGAGCAGCTCGATCGATCGGCGCGTCGCCTGCGCTTACCGTTCTTCCGTGGGGTGTTTATGCGCGACGCTCTGCCGACGAGGGTGCGTCGCGCGGAGTGCGGCATCGTGAATCTCGACGACGCGGCGGGACCGGGCACGCATTGAATCGTTTACGCGAAAATAAGGAACCCTGCGATCTACTTCGACGCGTTTGAAAATCTCCGTCCGCCGAGGGATCTCGCGCGATATCTCGGCGACGGTGGCGGCGACAGCGCGATCGTGACGTACAATCGTCGCGCGTTTCAGACATTCGATCAGAGAATCTGCGGACAGCTGTGCCTGCGGTTTCTTCGCGAGATCGATTGGGAGAGCGGCGGACGATCGACGTTCTCCCGCGATGTCGCTGACGCTCACGTTGACCGGAACCACCAGCGTTCTCACGGCGAGTCACTTTCCCGCTTTGGATCTGAGCGACGGCGATTACGAGCTGGGTTTGGCGACTTTTGAGACGTACAATTCGATACCGAACGTTACGTCCGCAAACAATCGCTTCTACTACGGCGAGGACGACCGGAAGATCGTCGTTCCGGAAGGATCGTACGAGTTGCGAGCCGTGAGCAGATATCTGTCGTGAGCAGATACGTCGCGCGAAACGTTACAAATATCACGGTGCGAGTCGTGGATCAGAAAGATCGCTTGATCGACTTTCGAGGCGAGGAGATAACGATTAGACTGCACGTATGTCGTCGTCACGGTTAGTGTGTGTGTGCGCGCATCCCTAAAGAGAGAGCGAGAGGAGGGATGCTCGTTCTGAACGGATCTAGCGCGAATTGTACGATCGAGCAAGCTAGCCCGTTCTACGACGAGATCGGAAGCGTGGGAAAAAGAAGAGGTGGGGAAGGGAGGAGAGCCGTTCTCAGCAACGCTAACGTCAGGTTTCTACGATCGCTGGGTCTCGCCGTGAGAAACGCGTCACCGCCGCGACGTTTCTACATCGAGAAGAAAAACCATGGCTGACATCCTGAGTATCTGAGCCGACCTTCGACGAGCGCATCGTCGGAATCGAGACTCACACGAGATACGAATACTCATACAGCAGCAGGATCTGTATACGCTGCCGTGCGACAGTTTTCTGTACGTCGAAGGACGACTCTACGATGACGGCGCGAGGAACAAGAAGCAATACGCGAAATTAGTCAACAACTGCGTAGCGTTTATGTTCGACGAAATTCGATACGAGCTCGACGGCGTGGAGATCGACCGGTGTAGAAACGTCGGAATAACCAGCACGATAAAGAACTACGTGTCGTTGACCGCCGAACGAGCCAGAAGACTGCAGAACGCTGGATGGAGCTATCCGACGAACGAACCAAATCTGAACAACGCGTCCCATTAATTCAACTTTTGCGTACCTTTGAATATTCTTTTGGGTTTCTGCGAGGACTACGGACGCGTGGTGATAAACGCGCGACACGAGCTTATCCTGATACGCTCTCGTAGCGACCACAACTGCGTCGTAGATCCAAAGAAAACCGTGCCGAGAGATCCGGCCAAGGATCCTAAAATTACGTTGCTGAAAGTGCAATGGCGTATGTCTCACGTGGCGTTAAACGACGTGACTAAATTATCGCTGTTGCGAACGTTGGAGAGCGGACGATTTCTGAACGCGGGCTTTCGCTCTTGAGACCTGTACGAATTTCCCCTGCTGCAGAGCACGACCAAGCATTCGTGGGCCGTGAAAGCAGCGCCGCAATTGGAGAAGCCGCGATACGTCATATTCGCGCTGCAGACCGGACGGCGAAACAAATGCACGGAGGTCGCCTCGAGATTCGATCATTGCGCGCTCGCCAACGTGAAGTTGTTTCTCAACTCGGAATTCTATCCCTACGACGACGTGAACGTGGAATTCGAAAGCGACAAGTTCGCCGTGCTGTACGAGATGTACGCGAAATTTCGAGGAGCGTACTACGGGGACAGTCGCGACGACGCACAGAGGTCAATTTGACTGATCTGAGCGGTAAAAATTATTTAAAAAACCAAATCAACCTTTATTTATAAAAATACGTATATACGTTTATATAACGTTGGAATTCAATAATATTTACACAGAAATGAAAAATAAAACTCTACTTTATTACCGATTTTAATGCGTAATTAAAAAAAACATGTAAAAAATTTTTTTTGTTTTATACATAAAGAGTAACGATTCTAAAATATATAAAAATTAAATGATACATATTTGGAAGTATGAAATATATATTTTGTCAACTTGGAATAACAATAATAAATAGTGAGAAAGTTCTAATCACTGTCAGTGTCGTAATTTAGATTATTAATAACAGAGTCATCGGATGATGCAACTTTCAGCAGGGTTAGCACTTCCTTGGGTAATGCAGCACTTTTTTTTATGTCTTTGATTCTTAAATTTGTTATTATGGGATCTGACGAAATAAAAAGCATGTGAAAAATATCTTCTATAATCTCTTTCCTCGAAAATTTTCTTGAATGAAATTCTCTGTATTTTTTGACATCCTTATTCCGTGCTTCCTGGGCTTCTTCGGACATTTGTCCGATTGGTAAAATTGCTGTGTTAATTATTTTTCCTCCATGAATTAATATTTTATGCACATTTTGTGGCATGTAATACCACTGGTATAATTGTACATATAATCTGACAGTATCTAAGCAGTATTTCTCGAATTGAGGAACGTTGATTTCGAACCTACAACTAATGGTTTTTAATATAATGCCAAATTTATAAATAAGTTGTTTGTCTACTCCAGTAATATTCGACGAAAGTTCCGGATTTTCAAAAAATCGCCGTGCTGTGTTGCCATCATTAGTTGTACCAAATCCGTATTTTGGCATATCAACTAAGAGCTCCATTTCACGACGAAATCTTTCTTGGATCTTTTTCTTTCTCTGATCGACTTTGTCTCTGTCTGACTTTTGAATTTGCCAGGTTTTTATTTCAAGACGATAAGATATATGCAAGAGACATTGAAAAACCTTGATCCATGCGTGGAGACTTGATATTCCATAAGCTAAGTTTTCTTCTTTTATTGGTCTCTGTAAAACAGTGTCGATATTATTCATTTGTTTGGGTGTAGCTCCACACAAATGACAATTTCGTCCAGCGACATTGGACAAAGAGCTGCATATTTTCCCATCCACCATAGTTAAAGATAGTTGTGCGTGCACTAATAATAATCGTTTTCCATTAAATTCCATGGATGTGGGTGTCAGAAATTCGATCTGCTGTTTAATTTTGTTTACTTCTTCCTTTACTAAGTCTGCCGTTTCCTTATTGAACATAATTTTAATCAAACGGCAGTGCCTGGTTGATGACGGTTTCATGTTTTGCCATATTATATGTTTTTTATTATTACTATCTGTCATAGTCATGCATAATGGTACAAGAGATACAGTAAATAAATATGAGTCGTTATGTTCGCCGCTTTCAAAAACTTGCTTATATTGACTTTGGCCTGCAGCACCATCGCATCCCCATTTTATAATTAAATATATGTTTGTAGGTATAGCACTGCTAAGATTTAAAAGTTCAAGAACTTCGGTTTGAACGAAAATCAATCTGTGAACAGTATGATTTATAAGCTGTTGGAGTCCAACTTCTGCAGAAATTTCACTTATTATGATGCCTTCAGGATAACATTTCTTTTTTGCTTCAAGTATCTTATTATAATTGGGATAAATATCTGCATTATGATGTTTATTGACCTGCTGTATAATAATATATTGTTTTTTTGTTAAGTTGGTGTCCATGTATAATGCTAAAGCTTCTTCAGATGTAAGTTTCTGGGGCATTTTTTTAGGCTCCGTTGTAAGTTTCTTTATTTTTGTAGCCCGTTGAAAAGAATAAGAGGAAACTTGCTTAACAATTTCAGCCGTATCTCTTCTTCCTTCTGCTCGTAGACTCAAACAAGTAGCGTATGCCAGTTCTTCGTGATTCTCGTTCAATAAATGCTGAACTCTTTTTCTCTTTGTCCAATCGTTGCATTCCGAAAATTGTTTGAGAGGTCGCCCAACAGGCCTGACTTGATTATTACAATTAGAACGTGATGGAAGACCGGCGAAAATAAGTTTTCCATTCAACCATTTGTTGTTGGTAGATACAAATCTTGGCATAATGCGACGACATATCTGCCACTTGTTTTTTAACTGCCCACAAAAATTACTTAAATTCTTCTTTATTAATGTTGAATAATATTCATCATAGTTTTCTAAATCACTGTTTTCCAGTAAGAAATTAATAACAGTATTTATTTTCTTCTAGAAAAATTGTTCTCATTTCTCCATACATCGAACAGCACATTTCGTGAAATACCATCCGCCAACACTAAAAATAAAACCTCAAGCAAAGGAGCAAAAAAGAGCACTTTATTTCAACTTATTATGATAGCTAAGATACTGCACTACAATATAATATAATTGTTTAAACCAATCAGTGGCAATTACGATTTTGCGAGACTTACAAATTGTTTTAAATAAAAGCATTTTTGAACGATGCGATGCGATGCATGATGATGCAATGTTTAGCACAATTTTCAAAGACTTTTTTATCCAAGTAAAACAAATAATAAAGACAATATTTACTTTTATTTTGATAATAAAGACATATACCTAATATATGCTCCATAGTAGTACTCGAAGTTAAGCGGTGATCATATACGCGCAATCCAGTGTCTAGTCTAAACAAGCAGCACGTTTGATGCGTGTCTAACAAACCAACATTACGAAAGTAGCGTTTTTCAGATGAGAGTGAAGTTTGTCGCCCGAGCCGAAGGCTCGGGCGGCTTTGTTTAAACCGAAGTTCTTGAACTTTTAAATCTTAGCAGTGCTATACCTACAAACATATATTTAATTATAAAATGGGGGTGCGATGGTGCTGCAGGCCAAAGTCAATATAAGCAAGTTTTTGAAAGCGGCAAACATAACGACTCATATTTATTTACTGTATCTCTTGTACTATTATGCATGACTATGACAGATAGTAATAATAAAAAACATATAATATGGCAAAACATGAAACCGTCATCAACCAGGCACTGCCGACCGAATAAAATTATGTTCAATAAGGAAACGGCAGACTTAGTAAAGGAAGAAGTAAACAAAATTAAACAGCAGATCGAATTTCTGACACCCACATCCATGGAATTTAATGGAAAACGATTATTAGTGCACGCACAACTATCTTTAACTATGGTGGATGGGAAAATATGCAGCTCTTTGTCCAATGTCGCTGGACGAAATTGTCATTTGTGTGGAGCTACACCCAAACAAATAAATAATATCGACACTGTTTTACAGAGACCAATAAAAGAAGAAAACTTAGCTTATGGAATATCAAGTCTCCACGCATGGATCAAGGTTTTTCAATGTCTCTTGCATATATCTTATCGTCTTGAAATAAAAACCTGGCAAATTCAAAAGTCAGACAGAGATAAAGTCGATCAGAGAAAGAAAAAGATCCAAGAAAGATTTCGTCGTGAAATGGAGCTCTTAGTTGATATGCCAAAATACGGATTTGGTACAACTAATGATGGCAACACAGCACGGCGATTTTTTGAAAATCCGGAACTTTCGTCGAATATTACTGGAGTAGACAAACAACTTATTTATAAATTTGGCATTATATTAAAAACCATTAGTTGTAGGTTCGAAATCAACGTTCCTCAATTCGAGAAATACTGCTTAGATACTGTCAGATTATATGTACAATTATACCAGTGGTATTACATGCCATAAAGTGTGCATAAAATATTAATTCACGGAGGAAAAATAATTAACACAGCAATTTTACCAATCGGACAGATGTCCGAAGAAGCCCAGGAAGCACGGAATAAGGTAAAAAAATACAGAGAATTTTATTCAAGAAAATTTTCGAGGAAAGAGATTATAGAAGATATTTTTCACATGCTTTTTATTTCGTCAGATCCCATAATAACAAATTTAAGAATCAAAGACGTAAAAAAAAGTGCTGCATTACCCAAGGAAGTGCTAACCCTGCTGAAAGTTGCATCATCCGATGACTCTGTTATTAATAATCTAAATTACGACACTGACAGTGATTAGAACTTTCTCACTATTTATTATTGTTATTCCAATTGACAAAATATATATTTAATACTTCCAAATATGTATCATTTAATTTTTATATATTTTAGAATCGTTACTCTTTATAACAAAAAAATTTTTTTTACATGTAATTTTTAAGTACGCATTAAAATCAGTAATAAAGTAGAGTTTTATTTTTCATTTCTGTGTAAATATTATTGAATTCCAACGTTATATAAACGTATATACGTATTTCTATAAATAAAAGTTGATTTGGTTTCTTAAATAATTTTCATCGCTCAGATCGGTCAAATTGATCTCTGTGCGACGCGCTCTTCTCCCCGCGCGAATTTGCGCGGGTAGCTTCGCTCGCGGTGATCGATTGTTCCCGTCAAAACGAATCGGTGAAGAGCGCCACCGTGGACGTGTGCATTGAGTTCGAAAACAAGGAAAACGTTCCACCGAAAACCACCGCCTTTTGTCTCATCGTTCACGATCGCGTCATCGAGTACAGTCCGCTGACTAACGTGGTGCGCAAAATTATCTAACGGAAAATGTGGTTGTGGAAATGCTTTATCCCGGAAACGGGGAATATATAAATTCAAAGATCCTTCCACTGTTCCTCAGACTCTGTTAGGAACGAGCGATTTAAGCACATCCTTAAACGGACGTCTATTCTCTAATTTTTTCCAACGCGCGCTAACACAATGGCAACAACGGCAACGACGACGACGATCTTCGTCGACCTGCAAGGATTCACGGTGGGCGACAGATTCGTCGCGAAGGAGGTGGCCGTGCTGCGAAACGAGATGCGCGTGCTCGCGCATCACGTGTTTTGCGCGCCGATGAGTTAGAATCTGCTGACGAGCTCCGAGAAGGCGAGGGCCAGCTGGCTGATTGCGAACCACCACGGCCTCCGTTGGGAGGACGGGGACACGGACTATCGCCTGGCGAAGACGATCATTCGACGCGCGGTGTGCGACAATCTGGAAGAAACGTGGGAAACAGTAGAGACGCCTGGCGCGCAAATATACGTAAAAGGTCTCGAGAAGAAGAGGTGGTTGGAGGATATTCTCAGCGACGTCGACGCGACGATCGAGACCGTCGACGCCGAGTACGAAGACGTCGATCGGTTGGAGTTTCTTCGCGCCGATCGCGCGTTTCGCTGCCGACGTCACCAACGGTACTGCGCCATGGAAAACGTGATGAAGCTGCGCGATTGGTGGCTCGAGCGACGCGAAAGTCTCTCCAACATCGACTCCGCAAATTTGGTGTAAAAAAAAACATATATATTATTCGTGTAATATAATTACAATTTTAATGTATTAATCATTTTTTTAATTTTATATATATATACATATATCTTTCTGTTTATATTTTATTAAATAAAAACTTGACGTAAAGTCTATGAACAATGGTGTTCCTTTTTTCGCATACCTACCCCGTATTTATATATATACATTATAAGCTACCGAGTGCGTAATAATGGCCGGGAACGCGATACCTCTCAATGGGATAAACAGAGAGAAAACGAGAACGCGAGGCGGGTGCGACATGACGAGTGAGCGATACGGGAGCGAACGGGAGCGCGAGGCGGGTACATGATAACGAACGCTGACGCCGATGGCAAAGCGGATGCGAGCGATAACGCGGGACTAAGCGAGATCAGGACGTCGAGTAAGAACGCGGCATCGGTGGAGGGAGCGCCGGATGTTATAATTAATTGCCACATATATTTATTATTTGTTATATATAATTATATATAGAAATTTATTTTTTATTTTATACAATATTATATTTACTATACTATATATACCGGGTGACTCGAAACAACCTTTTATCCTTCAAACTACAGATTCTTGACACAATTCTAAAAAAACTTTTCCTTTTGCAAAATTGTGTCTAACGCTTACTTTCCGAGATATTAATAAAAATTGTTACCCTATTACGGGCCGAATACAGGAGGTAGGCAGGAGCGGCGCAACTCACCGTTAGACGCGAGCGTTTACGTCGGGTGCCTGTTGCGATCAGCCGATCGATGCACACAAGTTGCGTACCAATATTTACTGCCAGCACAGAAAATCTACAGTTTATGTTACGCACACCGTAGATTTTCAGAACTGGCAATAACATTGTAAAACACATACAATGTTTACGCGAACGTTACTTCTTGTAATAACTTACGATAATTCCTTCGCGCAAACGGAATTTTGTAGTAACTTACGATAATTTACTCCGCGTAAACGAGTGAATTATCGTAAGTTACTACAGAAGTAACGCTCACGTAAACGTAGTAGTAGTAACAGCCACAACGATACGCGCACACACATGCAAGCACATTCCGTGCCTTTAGTTCTCTCTTCTTAACTTACTCACTAACTTCACTTTCTTTATTTCACTTCAATTCACTTCACTCTCTTTACTCACATGTTAAAAAATATTCTTTTACAAATAAATACACACTGTTTACGCGAGCGTTACTTTTCTAGTAACTTGCGATAATTTCTCCACGTAACCGGGGTTCTGTAGTAACTTATGATAATTCACTTCGCATAATGAAGTGAATTATTGTGAGTTATTACAGAAGTAATGCTCGCGTAAACGTACTCGCGTAGTTGTCGCGATCGCTGTGTTTACAGCAAGATGCACTGGTATCCTTTAAGTGTAGAAAGGTGTAGGAGTGCGCGCCATCTCTAGGCTCCCGACGCGTATCTTTTCGAGAAACCGATTTCACGATACACTCGCGGTACTAGCGGTATCGAATGTAAATGTCTGATTGGTTAATGCCTCTGAATTTTAAACACGGAATTTGCGCTTCTTTGCTTCCAGAATAGATTATTATTATTGCAAACTCTGAGAGAATGTTCCTCGTAATAAAATATTTGGTTGCCCTGAAAAGGGCAGATTTGTTATTTTTGGAAGAGATACTTTAATTACAGCAAATGTTCGAAATGGCCACCGTTCATCGCAATACATGCTCTCATGCGTCTCAACAGGTTTATCGGAATCTTCTCCATAATGTCGTCTTCGATAGCCCAAATAGCGTTGTGGAGTAAAGAGAGTGAAGTGAATTGAAGTGAAGTAAAGAAAGTGAAGTTAGCGAGTAAGTTAAGAAGAGAGAACTAAAGGCACGGAACGTGCTTGCATGTGTGTGCGCGTATCGTTGCGGCTGTTACTACTACTACGTTTACGTGAGCGTTACTTCTGTAGTAACTTACGATATTTCACTCGTTTACGCGGAGTAAATTATCGTAAGTTACTACAAAATTCCGTTTACGCAAAAAAAAATCCCGTTTGCGCGAAAGAATTATCGTAAGTTACTACAAGAAGTAACGTTCGCGTAAACATTGTATGTGTTTTACAATGTTATTGCCAGTTCTGAAAATCTACGGTGTGCGTAACATAAACTGTAGATTTTCTGTGCTGGCAGTAAATATTGGTACGCAACTTGTGTGCATCGATCGGCTGATCACAACAGGCACCCGACGTAAACGCCCGCGTCTAACGGTGAGTTGCGCCGCTCCTGCCTACCTCCTGTATTCGGCCCGTAATTGGGTAACAATTTTTATTAATATCTCGGAAAGTAAGCGTTAGACACAATTTTGCAAGAGGAAAAGTTTTCTTAGAATTGTGTCAAGAATCTGTTATAATAATCTATTATATATATATATATATACAGGGTGATTAGAAACGACCTTTTATCCTTCAAACTACAGATTCTTGACACAATTCTAAGAAAACTTTTCCTCTTGCAAAATTGTGTCTAACGCTTACTTTCCGAGATATTAATAAAAATTGTTACCCTATTACGGGCCGAATACAGGAGGTAGGCAGGAGCGGCGCAACTCACCGTTAGACGATATATATATATATATATATATATATATATATATACAGGGTGATCCAAAACTATCGTTTGTCCTTAAAATGTCGTATTCCTTTTTCCTTTACCAAAACTTTGTCTGAAGCTTAGTTTTTGAATTATTACGAGAAATAGTCAGCGAATCTCGGATCGAGTACGGAAGGTAGGCAGGGGCGGCGCGACTCACCGTCCGACGCGGGTGATTATGTGGGGTGCTTGCTGCGATCAGTGCTCGGTGCTTTCTACAAGCGATGGATGTACGCGTACACACACACACAATTACTCACTCATACTACGTTTACGCGAGCGTTACTTCTGTAGTAACTTATGATAATTCCTTCGCGTAAACGGGATTTTGTAGTAACTTACGATAATTTACTCCGCGTAAACGAGTGAATTATCGTAAGTTACTACAAAAGTAACGCTCGCGTAAACGTAGTATCATTCATTCTTACCTTGCAGAGATCCGATGTCTTCATACTGCTGATGAATATTTGCTTCATGATTGTTGATATCAATGAGACGTTCCCATGTGCGAGAGACACACCGAGTAATAAGCGAGAAGTTTTTTCTTTGACAAGTTGTATCACGTATTGACACGTTCACGGATTTACTCACGCACTTGACCGATAAGATTAATAAACAAATCTACCGATTTATCACTGTTAATTACTACCGATTAATCGTTCGATGACTGAGAATTACTCGAAGAAAGAAACACATTACGCACAATCACATCACAGTAAAAGGAAAACTTCTTACTTGATTACATTACAGTAATTAAGTAGAAGTTTTCCTTTCTTTATTAATTGTATCATGTAATTTACTCGCGCACTCGATCAAGAACAATTGTAACGGTTAATGCATTTACTACCGATTAATTAATTATTAAAATTACTTTAAGAAAGAAACGCGTTAAATACTTAACTGCACAGCGCACGTTAAGCCTATTACACAATGCTTGATGCGGACACTTCTCGACGACAACAAGCAGTCAACAGGTCATGTTGGTACTAGCGCTGCCGAACGTAAACATGTGACATTATGGAGGATTCACACTGCGTTCGATTGCATCTCCGTTAAGCCGTATGTTGCTACAGCTTTGTCGGCACCTTAGTCGCTGTCGCTATCGCTATCGCTGTAATGTAATCAAGTAAGAAGTTTTCCTTTTACTGTAATGTGATTGTGCGTAATGTGTTTCTTTCTTTGAGTAATTCTCAGTCATCGAACGATTAATCGGTAGTAATTAACAGTGATAAATCGGTAGATGTGTTTATTAATCTTATCGGTCAAGTGCGTGAGTAAATCCGTGAACGTGTCAATACGTGATACAATTTGTCAAAGAAAAAACTTCTCGCTTATTACTCGGTGTGTCTCTCGCACATGGGAACGTCTCATTGACATCAACAATCATGAAGCAAATATTCATCAGCAGTATGAAGACATCGGATCTCTGCAAGGTAAGAATGAATAATACTACGTTTACGCGAGCGTTACTTTTGTAGTAACTTACGATAATTCACTCGTTTACGCGGAGTAAATTATCGTAAGTTACTACAAAATCCCGTTTACGCGAAGGAATAATCATAAGTTACTACAGAAGTAACGCTCGCGTAAACGTAGTATGAGTGAGTAATTGTGTGTGTGTGTGTGTGTGTGTACGCGTACATCCATCACTTGTAGCAAACACCGAGCACTGATCGCAACGAGCACCCCACATAATCACCCACGTCGGACGGTGAGTCGCGCCGCCCCTGCCTACCTTCCGTACTCGATCCGTGATTCGCTGACTATTCCTCGTAATATATCAAAAATTAAGCTTCGGACAAAGTTTTAGTAAAGGTAAAATCGTCTCAAAATTAAGTCAGGAATACGACATTTTAAGGACAAACGATAGTTTCGGATCACCCTGTAAATACTATATATATATATATATATATATATACTATATACTATATAAATACTATATTTACTACTGTATGTTGTATATATGTATTTGAATATTACTGCAACTTTATATTAAATATTTACTTTAATTATTTATTTTTATCACTTATACATTGTATATTACTTATTATTAGATAAGGAGGCCCCAACTTGGGGGACGTCACCGTCAACGTCTATTATGTCAGGGTCTATATTTCCTCTGCTGTCATCCTCATCGTCATTTTCATTATCATTCTCCTGGTTGTTATCAAATCGCGCAGCGTCACGGTTAATGCTGCGAATCCTCGCGGCATATAACCGGATGTGGTTGCTCGCTTTTCTCAATAGCGCTAGAATGAGTCCTTTGCGTCAAAAATAAATATTATCAAGAAATATTGTCGATAAATACATATTGTTATTTACTTTGACTTTTACTTTAAATATAATTTTACATTTGTAAACTTACAATCGATTCTGTATATGTGCGTCTTCGTCGACGCAAATTGTTAAGTGGAGACAAGACGGCGCTCTTTGCACGATGGTAAAAAGTCGATCCTGCAACTGCACGATCGCCTGGTGAAACTCGTCCGTAGCCATAGCTACGGACGTTACTTGAGTTTGCATTTGTTCACACATTGCGCACAATTCATTCACCTTATCCATGTTTGTTGTCTCAATCTTTTTTTACAACAGTTCGCGTAGAAATATACGGATAGACTACACCCAAATCTAGCCTCGAACTTTTTATATATCGAGGAAACGCAACAAAGGGAGGATATTGCGGTAAAAAATATAATAAAAATAACATTTATACATGCAGGGAAAAAATGCATTTTATCAAGCCGACTCATCCACCGAAATCTTCGACACAATTTTTTTCTACCCGAGACCCCCCGCTCTAGCCTCGACTTCTTCATATCGAAAAAGTGCGACAAAAAAGAAGATATTGCGGTACAAATATAATAGCATTTTTTACATCCAGGAAAAAAATGCATTTTGTCAAACCGACTCATCCGCCGGAATCTTCGACGCGTTTTTTCCCACCCGAGACCCCGCCGCCGCACCTATCCGCGCCTAGAAAACGCGACAAAGGGAGGATATCGCGGTAATAAAAATGTAATAAAAATAGCGTTTTCGCATCCGGAAAAATGCATCGACGAAATAAATTTTATTTTTTCAAACCGACTCATCCGCCGGAATCTTCGACGCGTTTTTTCCCACCCAAGACCCCCCACCGCTACCTATCCGCGTTATCACCAACGAGCGTCGTCGCGTAAACGTTCGCATCCGGATCGCTCGTCGAGATCGCGCTCAAACCGCGACGCGCCGTCATCACAATTCCGCCGTCTCTCACGCTCTCGAGGATGTGGCTCGCGCGCGCAATCGCGTTAACCGCATGTTTTATTGCCGCGTTCTTTATCGCCGCGAGGTGCACCAAAATTACGGACGAAAATCACGCTCACGTTCGATTACCTGCAGAAATACGGATATCTGTCCAAAGACGTGGACACGGTTCCGGCCCAGAGACGAAACGACGTTCTGCGCAGAGCCTTTTTTTTTTTTTTTTTTAGGTGGGGAAATGCGTTACGCATCCCCCTCGCCTCCGGGGTGAGGACGAGGGGGTATGTGGGACTCTCCCGGCGGCACGTCAGTTCGCGTCGCCGGGCCTACCCACTAAAACCCCACCGGTACCCTTCTCTGCGCTGATTGGGGGATGCCCGGGAACTAGTTAATATTGCATCCGGGCACCCCCCAGCGCCGGGCCCTAACTGGGCCGGCCACCTCGGGCTTGTGGCCCTGGTTTGTTAGCCCTGTGATCGTTGGCGGCGGGGTAGGGGTACCGCTGCCTCGCCGCCCCTCCCGATGTTATGGGAGGCTGGCTCGACACTCCGGATTCCCCGCCGAAGTGCCGAGCCTCCCGTCCTCCGGGCAATTAGCACCCGGAGGCTCCTCTCGAGTCGCCTAGACGACTCAGTCCGCAGCGATTAATTCCCGCCGCGGACGGTGACAGGTGTCACCGTAGATCTGATCGGAGGAGGATTCATTGAGGGAGAAGGCGCTCTCCCCTCCGAATCCTCTCCGCATTCTCCTTCTTAGACATAACGCTTCCACAAAATGTGGAAAACGCATGCCACTTATCATCGTCCCCGACTATTGCCGCCACAATAGCCGGGAGGGAGAGGTCCTGTCCAACCTCCCCCCGAAGGACACGGCGCTGCTCAGCCCATGCTGGGCAGAATTCAAGCGTATGCTGCGCCGTGTCCTCCCTCTCGTCGCAGTGGTGACATTTAGTGGTAGCCTCTTTCCCAATTTTGTGCAGGTACCTTCCGAAACATCCGTGTCCGGTCAGTACCTGCACCATATGGAATGTGACTCCGCGTCTCCGCCCATCCAGCCATTCCGCTAGATGGGGCCGGATGGCATCCACGGTCCTTTGTCCGAATTCGCAGTGGGCGAGAGACTCCGCCCACCTACAGACAAGGACCGTCTTTTCCTGGGCCCTAACCTGCTGGCGCGCCCTGTCCAACACGCGGCCTCCGAAGAGTGGCAGCTCCTTCACGCGCCGATAAACCTCGGCGTGCTGCTGAGCCGCCAACTCAAGCGGTGGGAGGCCGGACAGGACGCATGCTGCCGCATGGGAGACCGTGCAATAGGCACGTGACACTCGTTGCGCGATCTGTCGCTGCGCCTGGCGCAGTTTCGTCCGGAGAACGCGCGACTTTCCGACTGCGGCAGCCCACACCGGGGCGCCGTAGAGCGTCACGGCCTGCACGGTCGCGGCATACAGGCGGCGAGCACTCCCGCTCGCTCCGCCAATGTTGGGCATTAGCCGGGCCAAGGCGTTGGCTCGAGGATTTTCAGAAGTACTACGATTTACCCAGCGACGGAACGCCCAACAACAAAACGCTGCGATTGATGAGCAAACCGCGATGCGGTTTCCGAGATATCCTGAAGCTCGGAACGAAAGCGAGTCTATCCAAATGGCCAAGGACGCACCTAACGTGGGATTTTCACTTGGGCGCGGGCCGCGTTCGATTTGTGGTCGCAGCATTCGGCGTTGACGTTCGAACGCTCCGAAACGAATCCCGACATTGTAATATCTTGGCGACGCCTACGTCACTATAACATGAATGTCAAGGTAAACGGAGCGATCTGCTCGGACAAATTCGACGGTTCCGGCAACGTGCTCGCCCACGCGTCTCTCCCGACGGACCAAGCAGGGTTCGTCTCCGAGGTGCACGTCGACGGGGACGAGCCGTGGCACATCTACGTCAACAAACATCCCGCGGATAAGTTCTCCCTGCACTATACGCTGACGCACGAGATCGGCCACTCTCTCGAATTGTTGCACAATAAGCGCAAAACGTCGGTGATATTCGCGATACAACCCGACCAGCAGTATCCGGTCAAGCTCGATCAAACCGACATCGCCGATATTCAACGTTTGTACGGCGAAAAAAGTACGGACGAGCCCCCGCGTCAGACGCCGACGCCGCCGGCGCCGCCGCCGCCGTCGCCGGATCTGTGCAGCCTCGATCGCGTGAACGGGATATTGATTTTGGAGAATCGAATGTACATCTCGTACAAGCGTTACGTTTGGTTGATCGATCTGGACGGTAGGACGTACAACGGACCTTTAGCCCTTTCGAGTCACATGAGTTTTCTTCACGACAATTACACGCGCGTGGCCGCCGCTTATCAATCCCCGTCTGGCGATCTCGTGGTGTTCGTGGATAATTTGGTATACTTGGTGCAATATCCGAAATTTAGTCTGCGGCCAGGTTGGCCGAAGACCTTGTAAAAACTCGGATTTCCCGAAAAAACGTTGATCAACAGAGCGGTGAACACCCACAGAGGACGTTCCTTCGTCGTGTTCAACGGTAACTCGGTGGGCGAGATAGACGAATGCCACGAGAGTAAGAGAGTCGCCAAATTTACGCCCCTCGAGGCAACGTTTCTCGGAATACCGACCGGCGTGACGTCGATCTTCCGCTACGTCGACGGCAATCTGTACTTCACCACTCGGGCGCAGTTCTACAAATTCAACGAATTTACGAGGACCGTCTCGTCGGCCGGTAAATTCGATCTGCGGATACTGAATATCGCCTGCCCTAAGGCCGAACTGCTGCAACAGTTGCGCGATCTCCTAGATCGAATCGTACGCCTCAACGATAACTCATTAACGTCGGTGGCGAACAATTACTCGGACGATGACGACAACGGCGTTCAGCTCTCCGATCATTCGCATCCGCCGAAGGAAGTAGGGGAGCGCGCAAATTTCCCACACCGCGCCACGCGCGACGTAAGTTAGATCTTTCCTACTTATACCGATGTGTCCCCCCAGAGCATCAGTGTCGCATCGTCGGCCGAATACGACGCGTCGGAAAAAAATCAGAAACGAACGAATACTGCGCAGCGCGCGCGAAATGTTCTCGACGTTGGCCGATCGACCCGCGCCGAGGGGTATTTCCCCTCCGGACACGACGGATTCGGAGGCGAACGACGGCGGTAAAATGCGAAGGATCAGTTTGATGGACGATCGTCATTATCATCGTCATCGTGAGGAGTCGCGTCGCAGCTCTCACACCCCCCCACCGACATGCCCGTCGAGGTGCCCGCGGTGCGCGTTTTGACGACGCGTTATCTGCTGACGACGACTGGCTACAAGTACATATCCATAGGCGATCAAGTCACCATGGTACAGCACAAACACCACGCCTTCGTACGTGGATATCGCCCTGGGAGACAAACAAGGCAGGGAGGACTCCCTGACGCTCGACATGTGGAAAGGACTGGTCGAGCGCAAACGCGACGTACTGTCGTGCATGGAACAGCCTCTCTCCGACGGAACTCGCCCCCCCGCGCCGATGTCGATCGAAGGAATGACGCTGCGATTCGGAGTGATCAACAACACGCCGATCCTACGTATGGAGCTACCCAACCTGGCTCGCGTGGCGATGATGCTCAAAACCCTGCTCACGCTGTACGATCTCCAGTTTTGCGTCGATCGCCTCGTCCGAGCGCTGAGCGCGGCGACCGAGGACGTCGACGCGAAGTATTCGCGCTATCGGGAGATAGCCGCCCACGCGATCAAGACGGGTACTTCGGCTCAAACCGCGATACTGAAGAGCGATTTCTTCGATCCTGACAACATTGTTGACTGCGAGATCACCGCGCTCTGTTTCCGATCTTGTCAATAATGTCGCGAAGCGCGTCTACAAGTATATATATATTCGTACGCGCGAAACAATGTAAACGCGCGTGTATTTTTTCTAAATTAATAAACTACGTATCTCATATCTGTGTGCGCTCTCTTTTCTTTTTCCCTTTTTTTTCCAGATCCGTATACCTGTCTCCGTGCGACGACGCTTACCCCCCCCCCCCCGAAATCGCGGCGATCGCATCGTCCGCGATACGCGGGGAAGGGTCGGAAAGACCTTCGGACCGAGAAAAAAAACAAGATCAAAGAAAGGCGACCGCGATCCGCGAAACGAACGTCTTTGAACGCATTTTTTTCGCGGAAGGAGCGACCTCGAACCGGTTCGAACGAGCTCGGGCGAGTTCGGGCTTCTTCTTCTTCTTATATTGCATTAAGTTGGGCGAGTTCGGGCGAGTTCGGACGCGCCCAAACGCGCGCGAGCAAAAAATTCTGAAAAACGCGATTTTCTGCGCGCGGTCGATAACTCGCGATTTCCACGACGGTCGGTAACGGCGGGAGCGCCGCTCCGAGCGCCCCCCCGGAACGCCCGCGCCGAGCCTCGTCGGCGACCCCCCGCGGCGCGACGTTCCCCGCGTGCCCGCCTAGGGAATTTCACTCCTACAAGGTCCTGACGAATACCAGTGAACGACCGTTCCCTCGCGTCGCGCTTCCCCCCCTCGCCACGCAATTCGCCTAGGGACTTTTCCCCCGCAGGTACCCCTTTCCGATGACCCTTAACACCGTTCCTCGACCCCCTCGCCCACCGCTTACGACGTTCCCCCTGCGGCAGCGAGGCACCCCCCGACCCCCCTAACCGCAAGCCTGAAGTGGAAAGTAGGTATAACAATGCTACTGAGGATCAAGTTCGAAATTACGTTAACTTCACAGATGGTGGTCTAACAAAAACTCTTGGCTTAGTATGGAAGGCACACAATGATGTACTAATATATTTGCAGAGGGAAATAACTCAAAAAAAGGTGACTAAAAGAGGTATATTATCTGAAATAACTCAAATATTTGATCCACTGGGTCTCTTAAGTCCGTGTATTATCATAGCTAAAATGTTGTTGCAAAATTTATGGTTGGATAAACTAACATAGGATAAATCTCTCTCACACGATTTACATTCCAAATGAATATCCTTTCGTACACAATTAGGAAACAAATTAGAATACACCGCGACAGGTGGTTTGTAAGGATTATAAAAAGTTACAGTTACATGGATTCTCGGACGCGTCACAAAAGGCATACGGCGCGTGTATAGATCAGTAGACGCTCAAGGCAATGTTAACATTCACTTGTTATGTTCCAAGACAAGAGTAGTTCCTCTTAAGCTGCAAACGATAACGAGGCTGGAACTCCTTGCTGCTCTTATACTCGCGCGTGTAACTGATAAGGTTCAAAGGTCTATCAATATATTATTCAATATTTCCTACTGGACTGATTCTCGCACAGTTCTTGGTTGGTTACGAATGCAACCGAACAGATTGCAGATGTTTGTATCGCACCGTGTTGCAGAAATTCAAAATTTAACAGATTGTAATAAATGGCGACACGTACCGACTAAAGAAAACCCGGCAGACCTATTGTCTCGTGGATTGTCTTTAGATCTCTTAGTGCAATCAAAGCTCTGGTGGCATGGCCCATGTTTTCTAATGGAAGATTGCGAATAGCCAGTCATGCCAATACTTGAAGCCAACACATTAGAAGTAAAAAGGATGCTT
The DNA here is from genome assembly GCA_030770255.1 of Temnothorax ravouxi. Classification (NCBI taxonomy): domain Eukaryota; kingdom Metazoa; phylum Arthropoda; class Insecta; order Hymenoptera; family Formicidae; genus Temnothorax; species Temnothorax ravouxi. The sequence continues at coordinate 27,393 of JASTWP010000087.1, forward strand.
TGTACTCTACAGATTCGCCTATTTTTAAGTTTACTGCGAATTTAAATCACCTTATACGTATCATAGCCTATTGCAAACGCTTCATAGATAATTGTAAACGTCGCGATAAACATAGATCAGGTATTCTTACAGTTGCGGAATTAACAGAAACTTTACATATACTTGCGAAAGCTAGCTCAAGCGCAATCTTTTTTAAATGAAATTCAGATGCTTAAAACGGGTGCGCCAATAACAAAGGGGAGATTAGCCTCACTCAGTCCCTTCATTGACGATAAAGGTCTTATACGCGTAGGTGGGAGACTAAAGAACTCAGAGTTCGATACCGATAAAAAACATCCTATAGTCTTATCCTCTGAACATCAGTTTACTAAATTACTTTTCACTAGTGAGCATTTACGGCTACTTCATGCCGAACCACAATTGCTTCTATTTTCTATACGTGAACGTATTTGGCCGATCGGAGGCAGGAACTTAGCTAGAAAAACAGTACGTAGTTGTGTTAAATGTTTTAGAAATAACCCACAACATATCCAAACACTGATGGGTGAGTTGCCCAAATTTCGTGTAACTCTAACTGCACTTTTCCATGCTACAGGCGTCGATTACGCCGGTCCTATCTTAATAAAAGATCGAAAAGGTAGAGGTAGTAAGACAAGTAAGGCGTTTGTATGTCTGTTTATTTGCTTCGCGACAAAGGCGGTACATCTGGAGTTGGTGTCCGATCTGACATCCGAGGCCTTTATAGCTGCATTGAGACGTTTTTCCTCTCGGCGAGGAAAGCCAGCACACATATATTCTGGTAACGAAACTAATTTCGTCGGTGCTAATAGAGAACTAAAGAGTCTTGCACAATTCTTGACAGATGAAGTAAAAACATAGAAAAAGCATCCGGTGAAATAGGTATCACGTGGCATTTTATTCCCGCTCACTCCCCGCATTTCGGTGGCTTATGGGAAGCCGGAGTAAAGTCCACAAAACATCATTTGCGACAAATAGCAGGTAACTCGGTTTTGACGTTTGAAGAGTTTTATACCTTCTTTACGCAAATTGAAGCTTTGTTGAACTCCCGACCATTAATTCCAATGTCCTCAGACCCGAACGATTTAACTCCTATTACACCTGCTCACTTCTTGATCGGTCGAACACTTACATCTGTGGCAGACTCGACACTAATGCATCTCCCTGAGTCAAAGTTGTCTAGGTGGCAGCTAGTCCGGAAGCTCCAACAACATTTCTGGCAGCGATGGAACAAGGAATACATTTCCGAGTTGCAACAACGCACTAAGATGATCAAATCAACCGAGCCTATTAAGGAGAGGACGCTAGTCGTTATCAAGGAGAACAACCTTCCTTTTTTTAAATGGAAGCTTGGACGCATCATTTTCATTCATCCAGACAAGGACGAAGTGGCGAGAGTCGCCACAGTAAAAACAGCGACAGGGACTACCAAGATTACAACCGCGAAACTCTGTCCGCTACCTCAAGAAGAATGTACAAATTAGTTATAAGTAGATTTAAAAAAAACGTTTTTTTGTTTGTTAACTGTTTTATCAGTCATATTCTTATATTATTTTATAGTTTATTGGGTTTTCTTAGTATTCATTAGTATAGTAGATATTCGTCTTTTTGCTCAATAGCTCGAGATTATAATTATTTTACTTACACATTAATTATTTGATTAATTATTTTGAAAGTGCCTTTCAACGTAGGCCGGTATGTTCAGTAAATTTAAATCAGCACACAGCGCACTCTAGTGTTGCATTTATTTTGTTTGAGAACCGTTCCGAAAAAGAAAAGATGGCCACGGCCGTGATACGAGACGGACGTCGTTGTAAGATTTTCTCAATAAAAGGTGAAATCCAGTGAAATACAGTCCACTAATCATTCCCGTACCCAACAAATATTTTTTGATGCTCTACAACATATCCAAAGCCTATCCATCTACAACATATCCAAATCGGTGAAGGACACTTCCGACCGTTCCCTTGTAAGTTCCGCATTACCAAAGGGAGAGCTAAAGACCACAAGTGTCGTACTGGGTGCATAGCACAGGAAGCACTTAATCATGTGCTCTAGTACAGCCACAGAACACACGCAGCAAGGATAAAGCGGCATGATGCAGTAGTCGCCTACATAGTCAGACGAATGCCCAGAAGTGGTTATCAAGACCTCAAGGAATTCCACTACAACACCTCCAATGAGTTAAGAAAACCAGATCTGGCAATACTGGGACAAAAACAGCGGTGATGGTTGATGCCCAAGTAGTCAGCGAGCAGACTGACCTGAATGTTGCCCATAGAAGAATGTGCTGCCTCAGTACTGCCTGCTATTTCAGGCATAATATGCCCTCCCCTTAGTTGTAGAAACTCTACTCGAACACGCGGACGTTGAAATGGAAATATGTACAGTAAAGATAATACGCGGAGTTCGAGATGAAGCGCTATTACAATGCGGCGTGTGCACGCGAATACGCAAGTGCGGATTGGCGGGCTCGCGGGCTCGCAGAATGCGGTGATACGTCGACGATCGGCGCGGGAGCGCGGATTTGGGCGCGGCAGTCCTCGGCGCCGTCAGATGGGTGGGTCAGGTGGGCGGAGGTATCGGCGACGGCGATTGCAAGCGCCGGGGTGAATCGGCGGTATGGTCGAATATTTCGGATCTCCGACGTCGCTCTTGCGTTCGGCAGCGCTCGGCCGATTTTGGCATCGCTTGGCGCTCCGAGTCGGTTATTGCAGTAAGTCTTTTCGAGGACTTATTGGACGCGGAATGGATTATTTAAAAGTGGCACACCGTACCTTTCTTCGCCCGGCGGATGTTCGGCCGGGCGGCATCCAGCTGACGTTCGCCGGGAACAATGCGTTTCGGAGCGCATCGTTATAAGGTAGAAGGTAAATTTTTTTAGCTAAATCCTTTGTCATCTAATTAGTGACGCGCATAAAATTCCCACTGTTCCTATCTACTATCTAGCAAAACCACTGCCAAGGGAACGGGCTTGGAAAAATTAGCAGGAAATGAAGACCCTGTTGAGCTTGACTCTAGTCTGGCAAATCCAGTGAACGTTTTGATTTTAAATAACGCGTAACTTTTCTTTGGCGAATAAAATGGAATGCTTTAAATTTCATTACCCAAGTATGTGATGCTGTAAAAGAAAATTCTGGTTCTTGATGTTGTAAAGCTTGAAAAGCCCACTGCTGTATAATTCTTGTTGATGCAGGTTGTATCTGCTGCCGAGCTTCAACGAAACGATCAAAAGTTTATTTATTAATTATATCAAATTTTTTCTTTGTCTCGCAACCTTTTTTGATTTGTTCTTGCCACTTTTTCAAATTACTTTTATTTTTAAGTACACTATCTCCGCGATTTTAGATCGTTTTTAAGTTTCAATTCGGATGTTCTCTCGCCATATTTAACATTTTAATTTTGATATCGAGTGATATATAATCGCTTGTTTTTCTTACATACCGGTTCAAATTCTTCTCCACTATCATTTGTAGTTTGCGAAGTGCTCGTGCTTAAATTAATAACCGGTATTTTTTCTGGTGAAGAAAAACTAAAAGTTTGTGACTGTTCAGTTACGTCTTCTCTTGGAATATCCTCTTGAGGTAGAAATAATTCCTCTTCTTTATAAAATCCCATTAATTTTAATACTTCTATTATTATTGTCGCAAATCTTTCTCCTAAAGCTTGGAGCTTTATGTGATATTGATTCACTCGCTTGTCCTTTGATAATATGTAATTTTTACAGAATTTGAAGACAAACATGTAAATCATCTCTAATATCCTGTTGTTCGTAGAAGTGCATGAAAGCATATTTCTTTTTCCATGACTTCTTCATGTCCTCTGCTTGTGGATTGTTGCTCACCAATAATTTCTGAATTTGTTGCTATATTCAAATAATTGCCGAGTAAAATTCTATACCTGAAAGGTAAACTGTCGTATTCATAAAACTATTAATTGTAAAGTTTTTATCTCACTTTAGTTATTCATTTTACAATGGTAAATAATCGTACCTGCAGAATGAACGGAAGTCTTATTGTCAATATATACTGTAATTTTATCTTACCAAAAAAATGCAAAAAAATAGAAACATAAGTTTCGGCTTTCCTATATAATCTCCTAAATGTCAGTCACGATGAACTCACAATCTCACAAGAGTTATACGTCTGACTGCTTTCGCATACAGAACAAGTCTGATTTTGTAACCGTTAAAGCCAGTATTGTTAGGAAGACGACTCGACCGACCTTCTCCCCGCTCCCTTTCCTAGTTCTAGGTGGTCCATCGTTTTCGAATTTTCTACCTGCCTTGGCAAATACGTTAAAATGATTGTCTTCATAAAACGTGTGTATCTTTACGTTATTATATTATTTAAAAAAGGGCCTAGAGGGATAAGCATGTAAAAGTTGCACCCGCACGTATCAAGTCTAGATTGGCACCATAGATTGACATCTGTGTGACTAAAAAATCCTGCAAAAATCAACCTTAAAATTTCATTTTTGTATGAGTTATGGAGGGGAAAAGTAAAATAAAAATGCATGCTCCGTGGCCACACGCGCATGCAAGAGTGCGCGAATTTGAAACGTATGTATACTTATAATGTATATCACTTAGCTTTTAATGATGAATATATCTTAAATATATTAAAGTACATGCATGGGCTTCACCCCTCCTGCATCCCTCCATGCATGTGCTTTATAATTTTGCTTTAAAACTTAGCATGTACTTTAAGTTGTAAAGCGAGGTCCACGCTGCCTACCGGCGGAGATGGGTGCGGGAGAAGGGGGCCCAAAGGCGTGTGTGCGTGTGCGTATGTATGCACACATACACGCACGCACGCGCGCGCGGGCGCGGGGGTGCAAGGGAGGGCCTTTAATCCCCCTCCCGCACCCATCTCCACCGGTAGGCAGCGTAAACCTCGCTTTACAACTTAAAGTACATGCTAAGTTGTAAAGCAAAATTATAAAGCACATGCAAGGTGGTGCAGGGGGCAAAGCCCCCCGCCCACGCAAATGCTTTAATATATTTAAGATATATTCATTATTGAAAGCTAAATGATATGCATTATAAGTATACATACGTTTCAAATTCGCGCACTTTTGCATGCGCGTGCGACCACGAAGCATGCGCATGTGGCCGTGGGGCATGTTCATGGTCGCTACATCTCGTCGGTATGACAGGTTTTATAACCTAAATAGTCGTCAACTTTAACGTTTAATATCTCGCGTCGCGGCGCAGAACAACGCTTTTTTCTGCCAGATTCTTTTGTTTCACGCAAGAACGCGTCGATTGAGCCTAATTTCATCAAAATCTGGGGTGAACCTAAACTGAATAATTACCAATATAAACATTAAAGGATTGCGGACATTACCATTGCAATCGGACACGACAATATTTCCCGATTAGACACATTCTCGATCGGACACAGTCCCTATCGGACACATTTAATTGCATATGGACACAGTCCTGAATAGGTTTCCACTTACTACGTGAAGCAAGTTCCACCCACACGCTCATGTGCAGCAGGACGAAACAAGGTCCAAGCTAGTACGATTCCAAATGGGTTTCAACTTACCACGTGAAGCGTTAGATTCCAAATAGGTTTTCATGATGGAGTCCCTGTGGCCGAATGTTGTGTCCGAACAGGCCTGTGTCCAAACAGGTCTGTGTCCAAACGGGAATGTGTCTGATCGGGATTATGATTGATCGGGATTGTGTCCGATAAGGACTGTGTCCGATAGGGACTGTGTCCAATTAGGATTGTGTCCGATCGAGACTGTGTCCGATTGGTATTGTACGCAATCAGACATTAACATTACGTATACATTTGACTCACGAATATAGATTGTCCTATTATGATATAATTTTTCTATTAATTCCGTAAAATATAAGATGAGATTTATATGTAACATTAAAAGTTTTAATAAAGTTACAATATTACATATATTATGTGTATTTACGATAAAATATTTATTTTAATTTCTTAAACATTTCAGTTTAATCCACCAAATTCGACAGAGTGTGAAAGTGATCTTTGTATATCACAACTGAATAAGATATATCCCCAAGGAGAGGAAAAAGTGCTATTAAATAAAAAATCAGATGAACTACTTATAATGTCTTTCAGCTTTTTTAACTATAGTGCACAACCAGATCTACTATTTGACACAAAAAACCAAGACTACAAAAGATTCTTTGGTAAATCTTATTGTTAAATTGGTAATTATTTAGAAATGGAGCTTTTTTTCTCAATTTTGACATTTTTTGCGGCAAAATCTTTTTGGCAAAAAGCCTTGTTGTGACTCCAATAACGATAATTAATCGGGGGAAGTCGAAGAATATGTGATCTACCTATTTTTTCAGCACAAATAAGCATTAATTGAAATATGAGTTTAACTTCATACTTTGAACTTTATTTGAATATTGAAGTAAATGTTTGGGCGGATGAGGAGTTCCAAAGGGAGACCCCATTCTGAAAAGATCTAACCCAGCCCAAACCAAATATGCAAATCAAGTTCAAAGTGTGGAGTTAAATACACGTTTATCATGTGTTTAATTGATATATTTACCTAAATTATAGCTTTTTACCAAAAAAAAACGCTAATTGAGAAAAGTTTCTGAAATTAATTTAAAAAATATAGTTTTCTTGTCTTCCCTGTACGATTATTCTACTTGACAACAAAATATATTCTTTCACAAAAAAATTGAAAAACCTCCAAATTAAAAAGGGCTCTAATTATTTATAAATAATTGCCATTAAATTCAACATGACAAAAACATATTTTTAATAATTATATTATACTTCTGTTTTTTTAATACAACTTCTATGATGTTGATATTGTAATTATTAAATATTATTTATTATTATCTTTGCAAGATAATTTTTTATGAGAGAGAACCACGTGAATTCCCTTTTTTACGTAAGTTTTTAAGTAATTTTTTAATTTTCTCTCGAAATATACAAACATCACAATATTTACAATACAGTCGACACTTTTTATTCACGGATTCGCTATTTGCGGTCAACATATTTGTGACCACATTTTTTTATCCGCGGATAGATATTTCAATATTCGCGGATGTAAATAATCATCTAAAAAAAATTATCATGCTTATATACAATAAACTTCAGAAAAACAATTTGAATTTAAAGTCGTATACTAACAATAAGAGTTTCTACATCATGTCTTTACTTCAAACAATTTATTTGTAAACAATTATTTAATTACCTTATTTATGCCTTTTATTAACTTAACGCATATTTATTTTTACTGTTTTTCTTTTAACCTTATTTAATCTTTGATGTCCGTCGGATTCAGTTATTTATTGTAACGTTAAGCTATTATTTTGTACATTGACGCATAATTTATTTTTCTCTATTTTCTCGTGCTCTAGCTTTTTGGTTGCATTGGGTGAGTGAATTTGTATTCTACATCTACATTATTAAGCAAGTTAATACTGTTGCATCGAGCTGAGCTCGAGCGAGACGCCCGGTACACGAGAGTCGCGATGCGTCCTTAGCAACGAACCGGATTGATTAAATAACGACCGTCAGATTTGTTCTCGAACCACTGGACCGACGTGTGTCCGCGCTCATCTTCTTGTTTCAAGACTTTAATAAACGTTGAGACTGTTTCCCTTTTACACGATGTTTTTTTTATTTCCGCGAGCTTCGGGAGTGCAAGCGCGCGAGTATGAGTAAGAAAGAGTGACGCGGTGAGCGCAATAATACTCTTAAGAATTCGACAAATATTTAATACTTTTAACTTTTTATCCAGTTTAATAACTAGTGGACGTCTCATCTCGAAAAGAATTATGCCGGCAAGAAATAAAGACAAACTAATTAAAAAACTGAAAAAAGTAATGCCACTTAAAATAAAAGTAGAATTGCTAAATAGATTGCGTGCTGGAGAATCTTTTGCTTCTGTCGCGCGTGCTTACAATGTAAATGAGTTGACTGTACGATCAATTAGAAAATCAGAAGAAAAAATTAGAAATTCCACGGCTTCTGCTTCTGAAATCACTAAAACGGTGAGAGATCCAGTATCCTGCTATTGAAAAAATGTAGCGTTAAGCTTGTGGATTGAGGATATGAACCAAAAAGATTGCCGTTGAGTGGTGCAACCATACGGAAAAAAGCAAAGCGATTGTATCAACATTTTAAGCAAGTTTCCAACAATGACAGTTTATCATTTTCCGAATTCCAAGCATCTGAAGGCTGGTTCATCTTTAAAGAGTGGCAATCGTTACATAACGTGAAAATTGTTGTAGAAACTGCATCTGCAGATAAAGTCGCAGCCGAGTGGTACCTAAAAGAGTTTTTGAAAATTATAAATGACAATGGATATAAACCGGAGCAAATCTTTAATGCCAATAAAACTCCTTATTGGAAACGTATGTCACAAAAAACTTTTATTTCAAAGACAGAAAAATCTGCACCTGGCTTCAAAACAGCTAAGGATAGAATTACCCTTCTATTATGCGCTAATGCTTCAGCCGATTGTTTAATTAAGCCAATGATGATTTACAGATCATTGAATCCTCGCGCATTAAAAAATAAAGAAAAAGAATTTACCAGTTTTTTTGCGCTTAAATATAAAAGCATGGATTACTGCTAGTTTATTTTCCGGCTAGTTTTTTAACTGTTTTGTGCCTGAAGTTGAAAATTACTTAAAGAAAATGAATCTTGATTTTAAAGCAATTTTAATTTTAGACAATGCTTCAAGCCACCCATTAGAATTGCAAACAGCACACCCAAATATTAAAATTGCTATTTTGCCACCAAATGACCAAATACTACAGCTCTTCTTCAGCCAATGGATCAAGGAATCATTCAGGCTTTTAAGCTTTATTATGTCAAACATACATTTAAATTCATTTAGACACTATAGAGAATGACTCTAAGCTGGATATCATTTAGTGTTGGAAGAAATATAACATTAGTCATTGCATAGTTTTTATCAAGGAATCATTGGACGCATTAAAGCTGAAAACTTTAATTTCGTGCTAGAAGAAATTGTGGCCAGTTTGTGTGGAGTCGAGGCATGAACATCTTTCGATTGATACTACACAGACCACGCAAGACATTACAGAAATTGCCAAAAACATTGGAAAAAAGGGTTTTGAAGAATTGGAAATGAATGATATTGAAGAATTATTACAGTCATATGAAGATCTTACAGAAGCTGAATTATAAGAAAGAGTGACCCCAAAATCGGACATTTTTAACCTATTTTGGTGGCCCTCGAAATTCGAATCAAATTGTATGCCAAACGATGCTACATGATGGGACATTAATCTCAAAGAAAATTAAAGTTGAGCATAGGTCTAGTTTTGGAGATACGGGGAGTCAAAGTGGCCAAATTCCCAATATTATCCAAGTACAATAGACACAAAAAGGATGTTAAAACTTCTTTGATAATAGTAGTATTTTGAATAGAATTAGTCCGAATGATTGACCACCGTACTAAAAATTCACCTTTGTTACTTAATTTTTTTTAAAGGAATAAAATTACCCCCAAAAGAAGTTTTTGCTGAATTTCTAAAAAACGGATAGAGATACGAAAAAATGTTTCAAATAAAAGTTGTTTGTCTAGAAATTCTGCACAAAAAAGTTTCTTTTATTTTTTTCGTAGGGGACTCACTCTTTGGCCGAAAACCGCGCCTAAAGAAAGATAATTTTTAAAAATAAAAAGAATTTCCTCTTAAGAAACTATCATCACAAAAATAAATGTCAATATATTTTAAAATATAATTGTAGAAACATTTTAGTTATCTAAAATATTGCGAACTGTGATATTTACACCACATGTGATATTTAAAGTATCTTAAGGTAGTTCGATGATGAACAACTTTTGCCAAAAGTGATAGGTTTTAAAAAAAGGAACTCTCCTGAATCGATTAAGTCCAGAAAAAAAATAATTCACCGTCCCGTTCTCAAGATATTTAATTTTAAAATTAGGTGATTTTAATTATTTTAACATTGGTCTAATAGGAAAAGAGGTTATTTTCTTATGAATAACACGAGTTTGAGAAAAATCTTTTGCCAAAAATGTCCTAACAATATATATCGATGGAAAAAGGACACTGTAAGGAAGCCTCCACCGTAGTTCTTTTTAATTAATAATAATTAATAATTAATAATTAAAGTTGAAAACTAGTCAAGCGACGCGTTAACACACACTTTATTTAATCTATTTCAGGCAAAATATTATTTTACAACGAAAAAATTATTTACTAACAGTCTTTTTACGTCGTTACGAAGCTTTGCGATGCGTTATTCTATATTTTTATAATCATATAAATAAAAAAATAATAAATATTGTTTTGACTTCGGCCCTTCATCATCGAACTACCTTAATATAAGATACTTAACTTTTTTGTACATCAGGGACATAGAAGTCCCACTTAAAAAAAAATCATTACTTTTAAACAAATAGTCCTATCTACTTCTACTTTGATTTGTTTTAAAGAGAAAGATTCAAGCTACATGTAAAAAAATCGCACACTTTGAAATATGAGGTTTTCAATAAAATATAGTTACGTTTTTTACGAAAAATCGGACTGTTAAATAGTTGTTTAAGATCCGATCTATATCAGAGTCAAAATAAGCCGAGCAATAAGCTATAAGTATTTCGGCAGCGCCGGGAGACAAAAGTGTTTTCATCGCCACGACTTTTAACGTGACAACCGAATGTACAAACAGTGGAGACAAGGCATTGCCGAGTTAATTGCGCGCACGCGTTCGCTTTGTCTCCTCTGTTTATAATTGTCGACGACGAGTATCTCGGGGCCTTCTCTCTGGAACACAAGCCATCGAAAAGTATCGAACATGCGAGAAGCCCCCGAGAGTTTAAAGGACGAGCGCACCAGGCCACGGGGCCAGTCGCTCGCTGCTTTTGACTGTACTTACAATTAGTTAGAGTTGCTCGCTCTCTCTTGCGCGCAAACCGATACCTTCGAGTTACGTGCTAGCTAATTCTTTCTAAACTCTCATTTATTTTGTAAATAGTGTAAATATTAAATAAACTGTTGTCCGTTAACTCCTATCTTTATTCTTTGCCTCTCGCGTTCGTGCCTTCATTTGCTCTCAGCTTAAGAGCCGTGATATACCTGGAAGGTTTCAACAGGTTAGGCCGGTATAGCCATTCATTGCCTATTTTATCATCTTTGTAGGCTGGCACACCTTTACCTTGGGACGGTAATTCTGCCCACTTATGCCATTCGTTCGCTTTAGCTTTACACTTATAGCCGTCGATCTGCTTGGTCGACTGTAGGGGCCAGCCCAGCTTGGCCACATGCGCCGAGCGCTTTAGTTTATTCTCCAGCCCTGACGCTATTACTAGGGCTTGGATCGCCGGATCGCTATTATTCAGAAAGCGAAAACCAGCTTTTAACATTGCGGACGTTACAACGATTCCGAGTTTGGGAAAGCCCATGCCGCCATCACGCTTGGACGCGTATAGCAGACCGTCTGCCGTAGACATTGGAAGATGCAGATAGTCTTTCACCGCCGTCTTTAATGTTTGGTTTAGTTCACTTAATTCTGTGGCACTTACAGTGCCCGGGTGAAGGCATACAGAAAGTGCGGTAACACATACCGCGCTAACAGTTCAACTTTCTGATGTGGCTTTAGGGGTAGCCTTTTAATTCTAGGGAGCGTGTCCCTTAGCCGCGCAATTGCGCGCTTGATAACCACTCCTTCCCACGGAGTGACCTGAATGCCTAGGTACTGCATTGATTGAGCAGGGCCGCGGTAGGCGATCTTCTCGCCATTGCTGTATATTTCCGGATCCACCATATACCAGCTATCTTTGGTGGTAACAATACCAAAGGCAACGCACTTTCCAATTGATAGTGCCATTCCCCATCTTGAGAGGAAGCCGACAAGCTCATCCATAAGCCGCCTCGCCGCTTCTCTAGTGTTTGTAATGAGTATTATATCGTCGGTAAAAGCCAGACACGATATACTCAGGCCATCCTTAACTTGGAAGCCTTTCATTCTTTCAAGTCTGTCTATAATCAGATCCATACAGACGTTGATATCTCCTTGTTTGACTCCTCTTCTCAGCTCAATGTTGAACGTCTCGTCACGACATTTCATGGTCGTTTTGATTTCTTTATACGAGTCCATTATCAATGCGACCACCTCCTCCGGCAGCCCTTTGCCAAGTAAAGCGTACTTAATAACAGGGTGCGGTAGGCTATCAAACGCCTTGGCTTTGTCCACCTGAGTGGCTACGATTCCTTTGCTTTTCTTTGCTAATGCGAGAACTTCATTTAGCAAATTAATGTTGTTATAACATTCCATTTCCGGCACGAAGCCTTTTTGCCGTGCATTCAGGTGAATCACGTTTCTCAGACGCTGATCCATAATGCCCCAATATAATCTGTTTAGTATCGAGAAGATGGTAATCGGCCTGTAGTTAGCCGCTATTGAGGGATTTTTTCCCTCTTTGAGCAATAGCGTTGTTCTATTGCAGCGCCACGCGCTCGGTTGTTTCAATGCCAACATGATTAGGTTAAAGATTGCGTGGAGGATATAGCCTCCCTCATTTCTCATCAGATCTCCCTTGCGGAGATCGTCAGGCCCGGCTGCCACCCTCAGCCGCGTGGCCTTAAATCGCTTTAGAATCTTCGCCTTGGAGATAAGATGCAGAATCTCTGCTGGATTATACGGCACCGTGGCCTCTCGCTCTTTCTGGCCAATATCACATCAACCCGTACTTCCCCATAGCCCTTCGTAGAGTTTCTTGATGCTCTCGACTCACCGATTCGCCTGTGTCTAGCGTTTGGACATCCCTTTTTTACCATTTTAGCGAGGATAGCGGGATTGTTCCTATATAACTCTTGCGTACGGGCATAAGCTCGGGCTTTACGTCCACTTCTTCCCGAGAGCCCTTTCCTCCGACTCCGGTGTCTCCGGGAATTGCCGCCTGTTTTCCCAGACGCCGGAGCGCAGAACAAACTAATCGCCAGCTTATAAGCTGCGTCTACCTTCTCTTGCGTAATCGCCTGACCTTCACTTTTTGCTGCCAGGAGCTGGATAATGTGTTGTTGTACTTGCATCGATTCCTTGGGCTTACTACTCCTGAGCTCCTTAAGCACCGCCTCAATACAGGCTTGCCTCCAATGCGCAGTTGACGCTGATTTGTCAAAACTATAGACATCGCACGGCGTCTCCTCTGCATCTAAGAAGACGTCCTCAGCCTCTTCCGCCTGTACAAAGACGTCGTCGATTTCCAGTGGGGCACCATCCACTTGTTGGTCCTCCTCACCGAAGAAAGGGTTCTTGATTTGAAAGTGTACTCTCGAGGCGCTGCTCTCTCCACCTTTTATAGCACGCCTCATTCCTCTTGTCCCTTATTTGTTTCAGGGTCTTCTCCGGCATAAACGGAACCATAGCCTTGGCAGAGAAAACTACCTCTCCTTGGCTCCATTACCTTCGGAGCAGCTTGCTCCGATCTCACTCGGTTTCTTACTACCGGGTGTCCCAACCTCTGATGCTGTGACAGGTCTCGTTGTGTAGTGAAATCCCTGTTACAGTCGGGGCAGTCGAACCGGCTCTGCTCTACGGTTCGCTGCCCATCACCTATCCTGGCTGCTGGGCATTTTGGAAGGTGGCATGCGGCCGCACGATACGACGCATACGACTTGCCACACCATTCACATTTATAACTGATGCTCAGGTGAGGGTGCACTTTCTCTATATGCCGGGCCTTATCTCTGACAGTGGGAGCCATATACTTGCCCGCTCCAGCTGCGGCGCAATTCTCGCATCCCCTTCGACTGAAGGGGAGCGATAGTTCACAGACCTGTGTTCCTTGCCTTGGTTGTCTTCGAATGGCCCCCTGGCCGTGCTCCAGGGGAATGGGGCCGTGTTTCCCGTCGTCCGAGGCTTCACTATCAGTTTTGCCAGCGCTTACCAATAAGTCGGCAGGAGTTGCTAGCCCACAACCAGCTGTATTGTCCTGACGGGAATGAAACCCGCTGGCACCGGTTACCCGGCCGAGAGCCCAGGGTATGCTCCCGCTATTACCCTGACGGGTATGAAACCCGCTGGCACCAGTTGAAACTGGCCGAGAGCCCAGGGCGTGCTCCCGCTGTTACCCTGACGGGAATGAATCCCGCTGGCGCCTGTCAAGACCGGCCAGGAGCTCAGGATGTGCTCCTGAGTCGCCTGAACCACGTTAGCTCCCCGGCGAACCGGGTACCCAGCGGACACCACGTGAAGGTGGGGCAGACTTGGGGCGCAAACAACGGGCTGCGCCCCTTTGTGAACAAACAACTATGACTCTTCATGACCAAAAACGCTTAAAGCGAAAAGCCCCCGGGACGGCTCAGTGTCACGGGGGCGGCGTGTTGTCTTATCCTTACAGCAACGCCTCTCCAAAAACCCTCAAAGCAAAAAGCCCCCGGGATCGACCGCTCGGGTCGATCAACCAGGGGCCAATGCCTATACCATGCACCACATCTTAACCGCCATAGCGGATAAGGAAGAGTCAACGAAAAAGAGAGCAAGAAGAGAAAGAAGAAGACGCCTTAAGAGAGTCATAGTTACTCCCTTAAGAGAATCATAGTTACTCCCGCCGTTTACCCGCGCTTGCTTAAATTTCTTCACGTAGACATTCAGAGCACTGGGCAGAAATCACATCTTACAAAAAATTCAATTCCCTTATGCTTGGCCATTTGCGACCTCACAAAAGTTTACCATCCCTCCCTGTAGTCCTCTTCATCCCTCTTCTTCCTCCTCCGTATCTGCTGCGACTCCGTCCTTTGGCCTCCTTCCTTCCCGTCTCAGCTCTTCTTTATTTGGCCCACTCCCTCTTTTTTCCATTTTCCTTTTAACTCCTCCGACTCCCCTTTTCCTCTCATTTTTCCCCTCCTAGTTCTATCATCTATTCCTCTCCTCCCCCTTCCTCATCCAATACCCATCCCACCGCTTCCTGCCAACTTCTATTTCCTGATTCCCATCTCCTGCATTCTTCCCATACATTCTTCCACGATTCCTCCCTATGTTCACATAACCTACATTTCTTTTTTTCTACTTCCTAGTAACTGCTTTCTCTCATTTCATTCCCTAATCTAAATCTCGCCACTTTTCTTCATCTGCTTTCACTCCATCCCTTCTTCAGATATCTCAAAATACCCTCTCCTTTTATAAACTTGTACCATTTATTATAACCTGATTTCTCAATCCTCTCCCATTTCTCTTTCCTTTGCGTCTCCTTATTTCCTCCAAACAGCCTAATAAACCTTTCATCTCCACCATCTCTTCTCAGCCTTTTCAATTTTTTAACTCCACTTCTCTGTCTTTGAAGAACTTTCCTCTCTCTTTTCCAGCTTGAGCCTGCTTTCCCTTTCCTCTCCTTTCCCTTCAGCTCTTCCCAACATAGCCTCGCCAGTTCACTTCCTCTACCCTTCTCTAACTTTTTCTCAAATCTCCATGCCCTCATCCCTGCTCTCCCTCTTAGCTTCCCCTTTTGCAGCTCCTCCCTGACAAGATATCTCGGTGTTCTCCCGTCCACTCCCATTCCCATCTGATATACCTTTCTTCCATTCTTTCCATTTTTTTCCTTTCTTTCCATCCCCATATTTTCGCTCCATATCTTAACCATATCCCGTCCATACCAGTCTATCAAACAGCCACAGTCTTTTTCCCAAATTTTTCCCAAATCTCTTCTTTCCTATCCTCCAGACCTTCCCCATCACCGCGGCCGCCTTCTTGATCCTTTCCTTTACTTGCGCTTCCTGTCCTCCGTTCCTATGAAACACATACCGAAATACCTAAATACCGAAATTCCTTCACCTCTTCTAACTTTTTTCCTTTCCATCTCTACCTTCTCTTACTATCTTTCCCTCCTTTTTTCCTAAACCTAATTATTTTTGTTTTCCCCACGTTTAGCTCCAATCTCTTTTTTCCCAGGTGCCCTTCTAGTCTTTCTAGCATACTCCTTATTTGGTCCTCGTCCTCCGCAATTAGCACTACATCATCCGCATAAGCCAAAGTGTACACCCTTTCCCCTTCTAGCATTATTCCTCCCTACTTAACTCTACCCATTTCCTCTTCCAAATCCGCTAGTAACACGTTGTGAACAGTAACGGGCTCAACGGGCACCCCTGCTTTACCCCCCCTCTCCGTCCAGAACACTTCTCCCATTTCGTTTCCCCCCTTACCCTATTTTTCGTCTCCCTTAGAATCTCC
The DNA here is from genome assembly GCA_030770255.1 of Temnothorax ravouxi. NCBI lineage: Eukaryota > Metazoa > Arthropoda > Insecta > Hymenoptera > Formicidae > Temnothorax > Temnothorax ravouxi. The sequence goes on from JASTWP010000087.1 coordinate 43,592, forward strand.
TCCGTCCTTCTCATCAATCCTTCCCTTATTCCCCTTTCTCTCATAGCTTTTATTAGCACTTCTCTATTACCGAGTCAAATGCCGCCTTCAGGTCCACAAAACATGCTATCAATTTTCTTCCCTTCTTTTCTAACCTTCTGTTCACCAAGTAGTTCAGCACACAGATGTTGTCTATCGTTTCCATCCCCCTTCTAAAACCTGTCTGATTCTATGGTACTATTCTGTGGTACCTCTTTCCCTCTATCTTTTCTCTTAACTTCTCCGCCAGAATGGCTGTGTACACCTTATACAAAGACGGCATTATTGTCACCCCTCTATACTCCTCCGCCCTTTTTCCTTCCCCTTTCTTTGCGATTGGCTTGATTATTCCCTCCTTCCAATTTTCCGGCCATCCTCCTCTCTTCCATGTCCTGTTGATATATTGCCATGCCCAATTCTCCAACTCCTTCCCTTCCTTGCTTCCAAATTTCCCCTGGAATCCCATCCCTTCCCATTGCCTTTCCATCTTTTAACTTTCTTATCACACTCCTCATTTCTTCAAGGCTTATCTCCTCTTCCTCCTCTCTTTCCTTTTTCTCCTTCCCACCTTCCTTCTCCATCCTTACCCTCCCCTTTACTCGTCCCAACATCTTCATAAAATGTTCTTTCCATTTTTCTTTTTTTTCTCCTTCTTCTATTCCCCTTTTTTTTCTCTCTCCTTGTTTACTATCTCTCATACCTTCGCCTCCCTTCTTGCTCCCTCCACTTTTCTCTCCCATCTCTGGTTCTCTTCTTCCTTCTTCCTCTTGCACAGCTCCCTAAACTCTTTGTTCCTTTCTTTGTAGTCGCTGCCCTCTTCTCTTTCTTTCCTCCAATCCCTTAATTTTCTTCTCGCCTCTTTTTTTACTTCTTGACACTCCTTATCCCACCATCCCACCTTCCCCTTCTTACTTCCCTCCAGCTCCTTCTCTATCCCTTTAATTGCCTCTGTTATTCTTGCTCCCATTTCTTATTCAACTTTTCCCCTTTTTCTTCCACCTCTCCTATTTTTTCAATAAACCTCTTTTCTCCTTCCTCGTTCCACACCCCCCTTCTTATTCTTTTTCACCCTCTTTTTCTGCCTTCCTTCTCATTTCCTCTTTTTATTACTATTTCCAAGGGGTGATGATTCGAATCCACTCTGTCCCCCACTATCATGCTCTCTATCTTCTCTCTTACTTCTCCTTCCCCTATTACATAGTCAATCACCGTATCTCCTCTTCCCCCCGTAAACGTGTACTCCCCCTCCTCGTCTCCTCTTACATTTCCATTGAATCTCCCATACTCTCTCCTCTAAGCTATTTACCAGCAACCTCCCCTCTCTGTCTATCTTCTTATCCTTCGAACTTTTTCCCCCTCCCACCTGTCCTTTCCCTCCTCTTTCTTTATCTTCCCTCCTTCTTGACCAGTCCTCGCATTAAAATCTCCTCCAACTATCATAAACCTTCCTTCTTCTTTCTTTTCCATTATATGTTCCAACTCCTGTAAGTTCTCCTCCATCTCCTCTTTTTTTTGCATATACTCTGTGACGTGACAAATGTCGCGTCCCTTGCCTCAGATGGGAGCTCGGCCGAGGAAGGCGTCAGGGATGGTGCCTCCGCCCGGGACGGGTGGAGGGCGAGCGTCTTAGGTTAAGAAAAAAATCTTTCAGCGAACTTACAGGTGGCGAGTGCGGAGCAGAGGGCCAGGAACACGGAAAATGTAACGGCGTATGCCGCACCGAGGGACTTGCAGGTGGACAGCCGGAAGCTTCCGAGGACGGGCGGCCGACGGGCGGGTCACGCTGGGGCCCACAGCCGGACCAACAAGGAGCCTGTCAAGGCACACATAACCCTTACGATCACCCGGCAGCCGTACACGGAGGACCCGGAAGGGGGTACTGCCCCGACGAAGGGGTCCTCGTCAAGGAACGGGGCCAAAGCCGGTATACCGCCACCGGTCGACGAGGCATGGCCCGGGCAGCCGGGCCGTCGAGGAACCAGGCGATGAGTCGCGGCCTGGACAGCCGGTCTCATGAAGGCGGACCGAAACTACCGCCGGCGGACGGAAACTGCCGCGGAAGGCGCCCTCGGAAGGCGCGGCGATCGCCTAGAGGAACCGGTAGCGTGCCAGGGCGCAGCACCTGATGGGGCTAGGAACATCGGCGCGCGGGTGCGCGCGAGCCCTGCGTGATCCCGCCAGGCCGGAGACCCGCCACTGTCGTGCGAGCCACCAACCCGGCACCATCCTGCCTTGCGAGCCGATCGACGAGCTGCCGGAACGAGCGACGTTTGTAAGGCCACTGCTCAGCCCTCGTCAAGTAAGACCGTCGCGATACCGAGATCCTCCCGGGAGTCGCGTTGTGCCGCGTGAAATGGTGATTCGTTGTAGAGTCGGGCGATGAATTCCGCGGAAATCGGAAGAAATACCGCGGGAGGATCTGACCGGGAGAAATAGTCGCCTATGCCCGTCTCGGGGAATTCGAGCGTATGGCCGCCGACAGTCAGCGTGCGTGTTAAATTGGTCGCCCTCGTTCGCCTTATCGTGTCGTATTGTGCGAAACGAGTGGAGAAGGCGGTAAGGACTCGCGTTGTGAAAGTCGTCTGCGGGGTGAGAACCGCGAGTAGCGACGGGAGCCTTCGGCCGGCATCACTTAATCGCGGCGTGGCACAGGGCGCCTGGGAGTTTTGTGTTTTTCGGGACTAGCGTAATTGGGAGATTCGCGGTCATTTATGTAATTCGGGACTCGCGTAATCGAGGGATTCGCGGTCATTCGCGACTTGCGACATCGGGCGATCCGCGGTCAACTCGGGAAGTGGCTCTCACGCGTGCGAGAGCCTCGCGATTATCGTTTCCGGTTAAGTCCGCGTTAGTTGTAAGTACGTCCGCGTTACTCGTAAGTGCGTAACCTCGTGCGTTTGGCGAGGACAAAGGTCCTCGGTCATTTCGCGTTTGATCGTTATTCATGTCGAGAATTATGTAGTTAAATGTATTATCCTATGTTCTTGTTATTTGAGTGGATTAATTGAGCTACGCTCCCTCTCCTCTTCCGACCGCGACAAATCTGAGAAACTCACGCCTGAGAGAATTACGATCTCGTATCGTGGTGTAAGAAATCGCACCTGGCGCCCAACATATCAAGACTCAGTCGAGCCTCCATCCGGGTTTCGGAGAACTTATCGCGATTCGGAAGGCAATTAGATAACAAACCGGAGATCCCTGGTAAAGAAAGCGACTTCGCCGGCTGGCGAGACCGGGCGGACACCGTCGTTGTCGTCATAACTCCTATAATACTCCAGTTCTCGCCACATATCCTAACCTTTCCCGCTATCAACTCCTCCCTATATATTTCTATTTCAGTTCTCTTCTCTTTTATCCCTTTTCTTATTCCCATTATCATCCCTCTTATTGCTCTCCCTTTTTTATTTTTCTTCTTCGCCATTTGCACTCCCCATTCATATCCTTTTAGCAGCTTTTCCTTTATTCTTTCCCATCCATTCTTTCCTATTCAAGTCTCCACCATGACTAACATGTCTTCTTTCTTCAGCCTTTGCCAGAAATCCTTATCTTTATTTTCCAAACCAGCTACGTTCCAGAATACCATCCTCCAGACTGACTTACTTCCCCCTCCTCTTTTGTTCGAACTTTTATATTACCATTCTCTGCGTCCCCCCTCTAACCTCTTCTCTTATTCCCTCGTCTCCATTTCTACCCCTCTCACTCCTCCTTTCATCCTCTCTCTCCCCTTCCCTTCCACCTCCCCCTCCACCTCTCTCCCTCTTTTCTTTAATTCCTTCCTCCTCTCCTTCTCTTTTTCTACTCTCCTTGTTCTGCCCGCTCCTTCTCCCTCTTCTACTCCCTCTGCTTTTGCCCTTCATCTCTTTTACCTTCTTCCTCTTTCCCTTTCCCTGCCTCCCAACACCTCCCTCTACTATCACAGAGCACGTCTTTTACCTCATCCCACACCCACCACTCTCCATCTATCCATACCTTACCCTGCCTTATCCGTATCCTCTTTTATCTTCTCCCCTTGCTTTTCATGCAATTTGAATAACCCTTTTTCTTATCCTTCTTTCTTCCCATGTTAGATTTTCCTCAATCCATGTACTTTCGTTTTTCAATTTTCACTTATTTCTCATTATTCTTGCCTTCTCTTCCTCACTCCCTACTCTTACCACTGCCATACTTCCCTTCTCCCTCCTTTCCGCATCTGTTTTTCTTATTTCCTCTATTTTAACCTCCACTCCTATCTTTTTCATCACCTCTATTTCCTCCTTTATTCCTCCCGCCTCTTCTTTTACTCTTTTTACCACCACATTTCTCTTCCTTTCTCCCCTCTCCTTTATTTCATACTTCCTTTCCAGCATTTTCACCCTCTCTTTTCAATCAGGCACTTTCTTCTCTCCCCCCTTCCCAGTCCTCCGCTTCCTTTTGCACCTTTTTCTCCTTCGTGCCCCCCTCCTTAGACTCCATTCTCATCCCTTCCAGTTTTTGTTCCAAATCCTCTATTCTTCTCTTAAATTCCTCTCTCTCCTTGCTCCACTTCTCCTCTCGCGCTCTTAGCTCGTTTCTTATCTTCTCTACTTCCCTTTCTTGTTCCTTGAATCCCTCCCTTAACTCTTCTCTCATACTCCTAAAATTCTCTCTTGATTTTTTAATTATCTTCCTCAACTCTTTCTCACCTAGCACCTACAACAATATAAGTACAAAGCATAAAAAAATCAAGGTATTACAAGTATTAATAGAACTATAAGCATTATATTGCATACAAAACAATTTCAGGACAGGTAACATAGTTTTCATGTAAGATCTCTTCTGCATGTTTACAATCGTCGTATTTAACCCACTTATTGTTATTTTTATAACCCATAGCTGTACAATGGCTATCAGTTGCACTCTTTGTTTGTTTTCTAGGTACCGTATAGTTGACAATACCAATAAGAAGATAATCTCTTTCAAGAAATGTAAATTTAATTTGTTTGGGGATATCACTTAATTTTATCTGAGATACTTCTTTGGCTGCATAGATTTCTAGCATAATATAGGGTCCTAAAGATAGAGAAATATTTACTATAATAAATACAAAAAATTAAAAATTTGCACATTGCTTTCTCATCATTACAGATCGCCACCATTGCTCCTATTTTATTTCGCTCACAAAGCTCCTGTTCAGGCGCGATCTCGTTGAGATCGCCTGAGATGCCGGGTCGCTCAGACTTGAGCTCGGAGCGGGTGTGACTCGGAGGATTCCGGTGGGTACTCGGGAGCAAGAGAGAATAATGCGCGTGTAACAACACAAAATAACTTTAATGCTCAAAGTAACAGTGCAGTGAAAGAGAGCGATGATAGCCCTTCGTTTCTTCAGTCCTTGAGAACTATTTGCGCTTCGTGGTTGTTGAAAGCGTTGACCTTGCACCGCTTAAAGGCTGTTCGTCGTCGGGCGCACTCTCTTTCACAATCACAAACTGCAGTGGAGAACGAAACGTTCGATTCTCCTTCACGATTACAGGCTTGATTCGGATAGAGAAGTCCGCGAGCGAACGAGGAACGGAGCGAGCGAGGTATGACCTAAGTCGACTGTGTGCTTGGTCTCGTTACGAGCGACTGACTCGAGATGCGATCGTCAGGTACTATCGCGTTATAGTTTCGGGGGTATTTATTTGCTCGCGTTGTTTCTCGCTCGTTCGATGGATGTGCACGCAGCGGGCGCGTGATCTTAAAGACGCTTGAATTTACGCGTGAACTTCGAACAATAAGTGAGGTACGACCGTATGGGAAATACAATAAAATTAACGAACGCTTTTAAACCGTTTGGAACTTAGCTTGCTAATAATATTATTCGTATAAAGCTTCTGTACAATTCTTTAATTTCGAACAGCTCCTTTATGAAGAAGCTTGTATTTTATTTAATGCATAATTATTGGTATTTATTTGTTTTGGCTTTCTCATAGAGAAAGTTTTATGAGCGAAATCAAATAGGAGCAATGGTGGCGATCTATAATGATGAGGAAACAATGTGTAAATTTCTAATTTGCACACTTTTTTAAATTTTAAATTTAATCTTTTTATGAATTGATAGAGCTTAGTAGCACAAGTGGAGTTTTACAATCGACGCAATGTCAAATCGATGTTGACTTTGAGAGTTCAGGCTACATGGTCCAATATGGACTTTGCATATAGACCTTTAATCGCGTATAAATCTGGATCTAATCAACCAAATCTTAAAGAATTATATATGAAATAAGGATAGAAAGGACTGAAAAATATAATAGAATTATAAATAGCCTGATATCTTAAAATTGGCGGAAGTTAGAGCAACCACGGACATTTTTCAAAAAATTCAAAATTTTATAAACAAAGAACCCTTTTACCGATTATCGCCAAATTCAATACCAACCTTTTTTTAATGATACTCTATATAAAATTACATGTGCAACTTATACATGTAACTTTTTTAGCAGAAATTGGTAATCCCTTCACCGATCCTCGCCAAATTCAGAACAACCTTCCTTTAATAATTTATATAAGATTACATGTATAACTTGTACACTTTTTAGGCAAAAATCGGCAACTCTTTCACCGATCCTTGGTAAATTCAACATCAACCTTTAATAATATTCTATCCATAAAAAAAATTAAGCTCGATATCTCAAAATTTGCGGAAATTAGAGTAATCGTGTAGATTTTTTTTAGATAGAAATCGGTAACCCCTTTATTATCAGCAATTTTTCTAATTCTATTATATTCTTCAGTTTTTTTCTACCCCTATTTCATATATAATTCTTTAAGATTTGGTTAATCAGTTTTTGAGTTATAGAAATTTAGGTAAATTTGGCACACATACACACACACACATGCACACATACGGACATTTTTTTAAATTACGATTTTTCAATGTTTTAGAACATTCTGAACACATTGGCATCAAAAACTAAAAAAAAATTTTTTTCAGTCTTTTCTATCTTTATTTCATATATAATTTTTTAAAATTTGGTTGATTAGACCCAGCTTTATATGCGATCAAAGGTCCATATACGAAGTTTATGAAAACAAAGCTTCCTTTATGAGGAAGCAAAAATTTATAATAGTGCAGTAATAATTAATAAACTTTATACCTATTAACTAATACCTGGAACAAGAATAATACGAATATGTCAGTTATGTCAAGTATTTAATGTAGGTAACTTTAAATAATAATTACCTGTATGTGAAAATACTGTTGTCTCCAAACCATTGCAATTTATTCAACCGCAATATCGAGATCCCTGTATGATCATGTTGTTTTCTACAGTCTCAAAGTCCTGGCGCGTCAATAAATTAATATCTGCATGCATCAGTGGAAATTCTTTTATTTTTTCTAAACAACCATCTGAACATGTAGATATTTCTTTAAAAAAGGAACATTTTGCAAATAATTTGTTGGGTAATGTGCCAACATTCACCGTGCAATCAATTAACCTTCTTATATCCGCGCATTGGTCTGGCAAACTGACGATATACGTTTGCCTTGTTTCTTTTTTAATGAAAAACGCTGGCGCTTTGGGCTCCTTGGTAGCTGCATGGTTCGTAGTTAACTTCAAATCTTCGTGGTTAAAAAAAAATCTTTAAAAAAAATCTTCGGACCGATCGGTGTCGTGCAGGCACACGCGTTGTATGCGCGAACGCTCGCGTTGCACTGATTTGAAGTTAACCACGAACCATGCAGCTACCAAGGAGCCCAAAGCGCCAGCGTTTTCCATTTAAAAAAAAAACAAGGCAAACGTACATCGTCGGTCTGACAGACCAATGCGCGGGTATATGTGTTACACTATTTGACGCGGGTATAGGAAGGTTAAGTTGCAATTGTTTGGTAATAATTTTCTTGTAAAAATCTCATCTAAGATCTAAGCTCTCAACTTATATGTATATTTTGTAATATCATGGGATGCTGTATCTAAAACTAATTGAAAAAATGTATTTGATTCTTGCGAAGACATAAAATGCTTTATTTCCTTTTTATCAAAATATGCTGCTATAAATAATTGTAACAAACTATCAAAGGTGCAAGTGTTAGTAACAGAAAATTTGTTAGCTCCTATTTTTATTGCCTTAACTGATATATTGCCACCATTTTTAATTATTGGCATTTTCCTAACTTTATCATGTGAGAATAGATTATCGGCACTATCCGCATGCAGATATTTGCTCTTTCTCTTTGTCTTATGTTAGTTGTGGCTAATCCGCGTCAATTTTCTATTTCTCTCGTTGGTAATATATCACTCGCGATATTATTGTCATTGCAATTTTTGCACATTCGTGCTTGGCCATATTTTTCTTCGCTCATGGGTGTGAGCATACATCTATCGCATGCACTGCTTTATTACTGTTTGCGAAATCGCTGATTAATCCCGGCGATGGAAGCGGGATGACAATGACGCTCGTGGAAGGTGTTATTAATTATGCTTGCGTTTTTAATGTAGCTCAGAGCGCAGTCTGAGCAGTCTTTAATGAGAACAATAGATGTACAGTCTGACCTGATAAATGTTAGGAGGACCTTAAATGAGAAATCTGTGAGTTGTTTCTGTATGGATTAGGCAATTGTTAATTGTCTCCCTGTAAATGAGTCGCCCGTGAGCCGGTGAGACACGTGGCGGTCGGCACTCGCGCACGTGTGAGCTTGATCGGTCCTGAGGATGTACCAGATAAAATGAGCAGTCCTTATTTCGCTATATGAACGTATTCAGTCAGCGTAGAACGCTGCGTTGAGCGTCAGTCCGGGATACGACACTCGTTCGCACAGTGCACACGTGGTACGTCTATTCAGAGCGCGGCCATTTGAACGACTTCGATGATCGCGAGGAAGAAGACGGCGATGAGCGCGCCCGTGCTTGCGCAACTGCCGCGTCGCTCCGGCCGGTCGTATCAGATCGTTGCTGCCATCTGATCGGATGGCGCAACGTGAACGGAATCTCGAACATTCCGCCCGCCATCAGCAACCTTGTTGATGATTTCTTACTCTTGATCCTCTGTTTCCGATGAGACGGGTAGCATGGCAAGCTTAGCAACCGGCCGGGTGAGTGTCGTGGTGGCTGTCTTGAGTGTGACTACCCTCGTGAGTACATCCTTGCCGGGGTGTAATGCCAGTACTCTGGCGAGTGGCCACTTGCACGGTGGAGATCGTTCGTCAGTTAGTAGCACGATAGAGCCCACCTTGATGTTGTTATTAGCGTAATGCCACTTGGATATAGCTTGTTGGCGTTGCAGGTAATGAGCCGACCATTGTGCCCAAAAATGTTGATCACGCTGTTGGATGAACTGCCACCGAGATAATCTTGAGGTTGACAGGTCAATCAGAGATGGCTCGAGTATAGTAGTGAGCGGACCTCCAATGAGAAAATGACCTGGGGTGAGAGCTGAGACGTCTTCAGGGTCGTCGCTCAACGGTTCCAAAGGCCGTGAGTTGAGAATGGCCTCGATTTGCGTAAGCAATGTCGTCAGTTCTTCCGTTGTGAGTAGAGTCTCCCCGACAGTCCGTCTCAGATGAGATTTTACGGATTTTACCACCGCCTCCCACTTGCCCCCCATGTGTGGAGCACCTGGTGGATTGAACTCTCATTTGGTGTGCTCAAGTTGCAGAACTTGTGCGATTCGTTGGTGTTCTTGGCAACCCTGCACGAACATTTTCTTAAGCGCGGTGTCTGCGCCAATGAAGGTTGTCCCACAATTTGAATGCAAGGTTTGAGCAATTCCCCTTCTCGCTGAGAATCGTCGGAAGGCGGCTATGAATCCTTCCGATGTGTAGTCACTGACTATTTCGAGGTGAACTGCAGAGGTGGAGAAGCAGACGAAGACGCAGATCCATCCCTTGTACGTTTTTGCACCTCGTCTCTTCTATGTCTTGATGGTGAGCGGTCCGGCATAGTCGACTCCGGTGTGAGCAAACGGTGGTGACGGCGTCACCCGAGAGAGAGGTAGTTGGCCCATCAGTTGATGAGCACGGATCCCCCTCTGCCGAGCACACCCGACACACCGCAAGATATGAGATTTCACCGGAGCCCGTCCGCCGATGATCCAGTATCGGTGCCTGACATGAGCCAGTTTCAGCTGTGTCCATGCAGGGTACGCCAATGGGCGTGGGCGATGATTAAAGTTGAGAACTGCGAGTGGCGAGGTAAAATTGCCTGATGTTTGTTGTCTTGAGCTAGTGCTGATTGGTTGAGGCGGCCGCCAACTCGGATAATCCCTTGAGCATCGATGTACGCAGTCAATCGACTGAATGCGTAAGTAGTTGGTAGTCTCGAATTGGCCGTGAGCATTTTGATCTCGTGCGTGAAGTATGCCGCTTGAGTAGCCTTGATCCAGAATAGTCTGGTCTCCTCCAAAGCTGAGTGCAAGTCCAGTGGCTTGTATCAGCGCTTTCTTAGAAGCGATATGAACCTGAAACAAAGAGCTGTTATTTTCAATAATTTATTGAAAGTTGAGTACCTATAAATGAGGTCCCAGTGGTAGTCCGTCTGAGATGCAGCTGCATATAGCGCAATGCCAGGACGAGCCTCATGCGCGCTTAACTCGTCCGAAAGCGCGGGTTGAGATGGCCATGCTTCAGGATTGAGAATCCACGGTGGTCCTGTCCACCATAATGAGTGGCTTTGGAGTTGAGAAGTAGTTAAGCCTCGGGGTGCGCAGTCAGCTGGATTGGATGTGCCAGGTATGTATTTCCAATGTGCGTTTGCAGTGAGATTTGATCCACGTGAGTGTCACAATAGAGTCCGTCCACAGGTGAGTTGCTGTAACGTTCAACTTCAAGGTGGCTTGAACGTATTGCATGAGTCTTGAGAGCAGCAGTGCTGCGGTGAGTTCAAGTCTCGGGATGGTGAGTCGTTTGAGCGGTGCTACCTTAGTTTTGGAGCACACCAATGAAATCGTGGCGCCATTCGAGCCGTGGACGGTGATATATACGACTGTAGCCATTGCCAGTTGAGAAGCATCAGAAAAGCCGTGAAATTCCACTGTTGAGGTGCTTAATGTCGTGTAGCATCGAGGTATTGAGATCTTGCGCAAGCTGGTGAGTGCTTTTCTGATGATGAGCCACTGTGATGAGAGCTGGGATGACAGTGGTTCATCCCAGTGGAGCTTGTGTAGTCAAAGCTCCTGCAAGAGCATCTTCGCCTTGATTACAACTGGTGATACAAAGCCTAGTGGATCGAATATCTGAGCCACTTCAGACAAAACGAGGCGTTTGGTGAGATGATCAGTGTGCGACGAGATCCTTGTTGAGAATGTAAATGAATCTTCTTGAGGAAACCATCTTAATCCGAGTATTTTTGTTTCGCAATCGTCAAATGTAATTTGTGAGCCCTGGTTCTTATCTGCTTCTACTGCAGTGAGCACATCTGGATGAGTCGCGTGCCACTTGGCCAATGGAAAACCGCCCGCCATGCACAAGTTCTTTAGCTGCAATGCAATTTTAATTAGCTGTTGGACAGTGTCAGCGCCTCCAAAGGTGTCGTCGACGTATCGACTTTGAAGGATGGACGGCACTGCGAGGGGAAAATTGTGGCCTTCATTCTCCACCAATTGCAGCAGTGTTCGTACCGCCAAGAATGGGGCAGCCTTCGTACCATACGTGACCGTGGTTAGATGATATGACACTTCATTGAGCAGGTCGTCTACTCAGAGAATCCGTTGTAAGTCTTAGTCGTCTTCATGTACGTTGATTTGCCTGTACATTTTGGTGATGTCCGTGGCAACTAAATGCCGGAATTGTCCAGAGCAAGACATCTGTGATGTCTAAGTGCAACTTGGCTCCTGTGTGCATGAGATCGTTAAGTGAGCGGCCGGATGTAGATGCACTGGAGCCATTAAATACCACACGTAATTTTGTGGTTGCACTGTCTGGTCTGAGCACTCCGTGATGTGGCAAATAATATTGCGTGTGCTGACTGGAAACGGGAGAAGCCGTCTTCATGTGGTTGAGATCTCGATATTCTGTCATAAACTGGTGATACAGGCGTCGGTAATTGTCATCTCGTGGGAACCTTCGTAGTAAGCTCTGAAGACATCGATGCGCAGTGCGGTACGAGTCACCAAGAGTGTCAGGTGATGATTTCAATGGAAGTCACATCTTCACATCTTTGCTCATCAGGAGTAAGGTCTTGACTCTCATTCGCAGGCACTTCTTCTTGTGTCCTGAATTTTGACAGTAATTCGTCGAGAGCATCTTCTCTCTCCTGAATCGCTGCATGATGTACTGCAGCAGATGCCGATGATGATGTGTTGACCGGCCCGAGGACGAGCCATCCGAAAATTGAGAGATGCGCAATTGGCATCAAAGGATCTTGTTTGATGATGTTGGGCTTGATGATCTACCCATATGAGTCAGCTCCAATAATAATATCCACTGGCCATGGTATAAGGAAATCTGGGTCAGCCAAGTTTAGCTTGGTGAGATGCGGCCATTCCTGTGGTGCGGCGTTAAATGATGGCAGGATGTTCGTTAACGTCTGCAGAATGTGAGCTTGGATAATGACGTCTGGCTTTGAGTAAAGAGAGCGGAGCTTGATCGTTGCAACTCCTTGAGTTTGCGTTGACTTTCCGCCCCCAATTCCTGTGATGAGAATGACCGAATGGTGACGAGGAATGTTGAGCTGACGAACGAGTGTTTCTGAAATAAAAGTGAGTTCTGAGCTTGAATCGATGAGAAGCCGTACACGCTGAGTATTAACCGATGAAATGATCTGAGCCAGGGCTGTCGCTAGTAATGTTGAGTGTGAGCGGGCCATGTATGAGTGAGCGACGATTGCACCATCTTCCTAGTGAGAAGCCGAAGCTGAGCTGGTGATTCGCTGATGAGTCTGGTTGGTGAGCTTCGTGCAGCATCGTGTGGTGTCGGTTGGTACACTTCTTGCACCCCCGCGTGCTTTTGCATGAGCGGACGTTGTGACGGCCGAGGTAATTGTAACAAAGCCTCCGTGAGATGACTAACTTTTGTCGGTCGGGCCGATTGATCCGCCGCATGCTGAGCTGTTGAGGAGCGCCTTGATGGTGGTGCACTCGTGCTTGATGAGCTGGATGTAGATTCTATCCTCTCGAGAGCTCGAGCTCGAGAGGTAAGAAATTGCTCGAGCTTCTCAAATCGCGGGTACTCGCGAGTGGCACCGAAGGACGTCTCCCACTGCTCCTTAGTCTGGCGATCTAGTAGCCTAGACAAGTGGTGGACCAGGATGTGGTCGCCAAGGTCTTCTGAAACGCCCAATGCTTGGAGGCCTTTTTTCCCTCCTTGAATGTGGTGAGGAGCTTGTCAAGCGCTGCGGCGTTTCGTTGCACCGGCGTTGAGCGGGCGAAGAGCTGATCGAGATGTGACTGGATGAGCAGACGTTTATTCTCGTACCGGTCGACGTACTGTAAATGAGTTGCCCGTGAGCCGGTGAGACACGTGGCGGTCGGCACTCGCGCACGTGTGAGCTTGATCGGTCCTGAGGATGTACAAGGAGAATTGGTACATAGGATCGACATTAAATCGACGTCTTATAGACGTGTCTAAATGAGATCTATAGACGCGTCTACATAGACGTTCAACTCTCTGAATTTCGACGCTATCTAGATCTTAATATCGACGTCTATAAAACATCTATTAGACATCTGGTTAATACAATGAGTGCATTTGGTACTACAACCGCTCAGTATGCATTTTGCTTTAATTGGAGTGTACATTGTATATTGTACACACAAAATTTCAAGCATATGCGCAAACATTAATTTTCAATTTCTTTTTTCACGCCTTACATGGGCGGCAAATATTTTAGTGCCTAGGGCGGCACAAGCCCAAAATCCGCCCTGCTGGTACCCGATCCAATACTGCCGCATCTGATGCTAACTTAGAGGGTACTGCAACTGCACTTCAGATTCAGAACCGGGGGGCAGCCTGCGCCATGATGACTTCGTCTAACACTGCTAATGATATGGAAGTTTCTCACGATAACGCGATTGTAAACAAGAATGGTAAAAAAAACCAGCATGTGTCAGGATTTTGTTTTGGAATGCACATGGAATAAATAATCTCTTAAAATTAGATAATTTTTTAAACGCATGTATTTTAACCCAGGTAGCAAGCACTCGTCATTTTGACGTCAATATTTGGTCATAATTGGTCAGTAACGTCATTCGTCGATTAAGTGACGTATATTTAACGTCATGTTTTAATACGTCAAAAAGACTTTGTAAAATGACATTATATAGACGTTTAATTGACTACCCAAGTAGCAGACAGTCGTCATAATGACGTGATTTTTACGTCATTTTATGACGCATGTTATGTCATTTATTCCTAAAGTTTAACGTAAAAATGACGTATTTTTCACAATATTTTTCACAGGAATATTCCTACATTTATAGTGTTTCGTAACTTTATGATTGAAGTGGTGAATTTATGATATAAGTGAATCTAGTTGCGTGTGTATAATCATTAGTTTTATGACAACTATTTCATGCAGTGTTATAACTATCAAGAAGATATCATTACAAGATTTTTGAACACTTTAAAGATGTACCGTTATAGACAAGTACAGTTAATAAGGAAGCATCAGGGTCAGAAGATCGTCACTGTCCACTGGATCATCGAAGTCAAGCGACACGGGCGCGGTACTGTACTAGGATGGGTGACCGCCTTGAGACAGCGGGCTATGCTATACACACACGATATGTAAAGAAACAGTTAAAATGCTTTTTTTTCTTAAATATTGAAAAAGAACGTTTTTTTATAAACGTTTATCAAGTGGACATTTTTAAATTTTAATTTCATAAAAAAACATTTCTAAAAACCGGTATGTCGTACATTGGACCTATTTTTGCCGTCAATAAAACGTCAGAAAATGACGTCGTTGGGATGTAACTTAGGACCGTGAAAAATACGTCATTTTTACGTTAAACTTTAGGAATAAATGACGTAACATACGTCATAAAATGACGTAAGAATCACGTCATTATGACGACTGTCTGCTACCTGGGAAATACATCAGAAACTTGGTGTAAGAATTTAAAGAGGAAGGAATTGCAAAATTTTCTAATGATTTCAATTATGTATCGTCAAATGCGTTTGGTGACATTAATTCTCGCGGTAGAGGTAGTGGTGGATTGCTTACGTTAACGAATTAAGCTTTCGAGGTAGAAATTTTAAATGTTACAAAAGAATGGATAGTTACCAGAATTTATAATAATAATATTAATATTATTATTTGCTCTGTTTACTTTAAGCCAAATTTAGAATTAACCGCAATTTTTTCAAACCTGAATTTAATTATCTTTGATATTAAAGAGAGATTTCCATGTTCATTATTCCTAATTGGCGGCGATTTTAACGTTAGATTAGGCAAATTTAATAATATACAAGCAGCCTTAATCGAAGGCACATCGTTATACAGTAATAGTGTTTATGTGATAGAGAAAAAAATAACAGAGAAGTTCAAGTTGAAAAATTTATGACTGATAATGGATTCGTAATGTTAAACGGTCGTTCTATTAGTGATAGACCTACTAAATTTACTTTTATTGGCGACCAAGGATTTAGCGTGAATGATATAGTCTGGTGTAATATATCTGAAGCGGCACTTATTAAAGACTTTTTCGTGGGAGAATTAATTACCAACTCAGATCATTTACCGTTGTTTGTTGATGTTTGGTTACCTTGGGAAAAAAATCTAGATACGTCCTCACCTGAAAAGAAATGTAATAAATATAAATGGAAACCAAATAACCAAGCAATTTTTCAAAATAATCTATTATGGTCGCGTCATATAGCTGCAAATTTTAATGTTTTAACTGTTGATGAATTAAATAGTAAAATGCAAGAAGCCGTTAAAGAAGCTGCAAAAAGTTCCCATATGACAGTAAACAGTAATTTAAATCACGCACAAAAAAATGAAAAGAAATGGTTTAATATAGAGTGTAGAACATCCAAAAAGAAATTAAATTGGCTTTTAAAAAAATCTATTTAAAAATATTTAGATAAGTCAATTCGCGAGGAATTTATACGCCATAGAAGAGAATATAAAACACTTTTAAGAAACAAAGAGAAAGATTATAAACAAAATATTACAGACAAATTTGCTTGTATAAAAAATTCAAAAGATTTTTGGGGTGTACAGTACATAGTTTACCTGCGAAAGACTGGTATTCTTTAACCAAAAACAATACCCTGAAATAGAAGCTTCCAATCAGGTAATACCGAATGTAGAAGTCGCAGAGTTAGATTGTGAAATAACTTTTGGAAGAATTAGAACGCAGTTTAAAGAAAGCAAAATCTAATAAAATCGCGAGTTGTGATGGTCTTACAAATGAGTTTTTTAAATTGTGTCCGGAAAATTGGAAGCTCTATTTAGTGTCTTTTTTAAATAAAATACTTGCGACAGAGAGGTGGTTCCTAAAGATTGGGCAGAGATTACGCTTTTTATGTTGCACAAGAAGGGTGATCATTTAAATCCAAATAATTATAGAGGAATTGCTCTCGTTAATCATATCGCAAAAATTTTTACTCAGATTATGGGAAATAGACTGATGAATTGGGCAGAAAAAAATAATAAAATCCCGGAGGAGCAGACGGGTTTTCGCCGTCATAGGGGTTGTCTAGACAATATTTTCACCCTGCAAACTGCTATTCATTGCCAATTACGCTTAAAAGGAACAAAAGTTTTTGCGTTTTTTGTCAATTTTGAAAAAGCTTTTGATTCAATCCCACACTCAAGACTTTGGCAAAAATTATCAGATCTAGGAGTAAGCTCCAAATTTATAAATGTAATAAAAAGCTTGTACAAGTGTGCGGTAGTTACTATAAAAGCGAAGGATGGTTTAACAAACAAAGTAAAAGTCACAAAAGGAGTTTTGCAGGATGAAATATTGAGCCCTCTTTTGTTCTGCTAGTCCAGTCAAAATACGATTAGATCTAGAAAAAATTGCAACACAAGGTTTTATTACGTCATTGTGTTCAGAAAAATATACCGAACAACATATTCAAATTCCGTCATTTTCCGCTATCCCTAAATATGTTTTTTATTAACAATTTATAAACAAATTCGTTTTTCTCCACAAATACGATAAATTTTGAAATTTTTGTAGAGATCAAAGTTGTAGAACAGACAAATATCTACAAAAAATGTTCTGAGTTTTTCGAAATATCTCATATTATTTGAGATATTTGCAATAGAAGCTCAAAACATTATAGCGCTGCGCGCTTACGGCCAACATTAGCCAGATAAATTAGCATCTGTTTCCAGGGTGGCCACAAGGAGGCTGTTGGCTCGATTGTCACCTCATTTTTTTTTATATTGTTTTTGTATATCTTTTTATAATGCTACACTGTTGAAAAATTTTTGTACTTTTGTGAAAAAATCTGCTGGTTAAAATTTTTGTGTTAAATAATCAACACATACATGTGTTGATTTAACATATGCCTGCTATGTTAATTGAATTTTACAAATTCAAAATGTAAAATAATTAAAATAACTTAAAAAATATGTTAAAGTAACACAATTTGAACGTATTTATTAAATGTGTTAAAGGTTACAGAAAAAGAATGTTGATTTTACTCTATAAAAGAAGTAGGGATAAAAATTTACAGAAATAGAGTGTTGATTTTATTTTACAATCTCAACTTTAACATAAAAGTTATGTTAATTGTACACATAATTAACTTCAAATTACGATCAAAATTACATTTTTTTTCTGTTGAAATATTTTAACATAATATCAGTGTTACCACTTAACACATCCATATTATGTTAAATTAATACAAAAATTTGAGTGGACCGTTTCGGACATGTGATTTATGTTATATTTAACACAAATTTTCCAACTGTGTACATATATATATATACTAGCTGGTTACCCGGGCTTCGCCCCGGAGGACATGTGTAATAAGACACAAAAATAGTTTCTCCCTCTCTCTCTTTCCCTCTCTCTTTTCCCCCTTCTCTCTCTCTCTCTCTCTTTCTCTCCCTCTCCCTCTTCCTTTCTTTCTCTCCCCCTCCCTCTCTCTCTTTCCCCCCTCTCTCTCTCTCTTTCTCTCTCTCTCCCTCCCTCCCTCACTCTCTTTCTTTCTCTCCCCCTCCCTCTTTTTTTTTCTCTTTCTCTTTCTCTCCCCCCTTCTCTCTCTCTCTCTCTCTCTCTCTCTCTCTCTTCCTTCTCTCTCTCTTTCTCTCTAAAATGCTATAAATTGAAATATATTACTTTTTTATCTACTAAAGTTCAATTCCGTCATATACAATTCTTTGAGATTCACTCAATTATTTCCTAAAAATTTGGAAAAATTTTGTAACCGATTTCCAAAAAGATCGGTAACAAAGAACTATACAGTTTATAGCACTTCTTGGGAAATTTTACCCCTGTTTTATATACAATTCTTTAAAATTCGTCAAACTTCTGATACCGGTTTTCAAAAAGATCGGTAACGAAAAATGATATACTTTTTATAGCACTCCCCGGAAAATTTAAACCTTACTTTATGTACAATTCTTTGAGATTCGATCATTTGGAACCGGTTTCCAAAAAGATCGGTAACAAAAAATAGTACACTTTATAACACTCCCCGGGAAATTCTATTCCTTCTTCATGTACAATTTTTTGAGATTTAATTAATTATTTTCCAAAAAATTTGAAAAATTAAAAAAACCGGTTTCCGAAAAGATCGGTAACAAAAACTGTACACATCATGGCGCTCCCCAATACTACTCCTTCTTCATGTACAATTTTTTGAGATTCAATTAATTATTTCCCGAAAAATTTGAAAAATTAAAAAAACCGGTTTTCGAAAAAATCGGCAACAAAAACTGTACACATCATGGCGCTCCCCAGAAAATTCTACCCCTACTTCATATACAATTCTTTAAGATTTGGTCAATAAATTCCCGAAAAATTGAAAAAATTTTGATACCGGCTTCCAAAAAAATCGGTAACGAAAAATTATACACTTTATAGCACTCCCCGGAAATTTCTACCCCTGTTTGATCTATAATTCTTTGAGATTCGGTGAATTATTTCCCGAAAATTTGAAAGAATTAGAAAAACCGGTTTCCAGAAAATCGGTAACGAAAAACTATACACATAGTGGCACTCCCCGGAAAATTCTACCCCTATTTCATATACTTTTGACAAAAATTCGGTTCAGGGGTTTGGGCTGGGCGTTGATGAGTCAGTCAGTCAGTCAGTCAGTCAGGACATCTTCCTTTATAGATATAGATATATATATATATATATATATATATGTACATTTATATTATATATATGATCGAGAGCGCGAGGGGGCGCGAGATAGCGCGAAGTGGAAGACGACCACGAGAAAGACACAGCACGTAACACCAAAAAAGTACAGTTTAATGTTTCTTAATATATACAGTTATGTACACTGGTTTCCTTTCAGGAAAACGCCGCACGCGATAGCGAGCACAAGCGTGAGCAGAGCACGACGGCGAAAGCAAGCGCGCACGAAGGAGCGGGAAAGAGGTGTAGCACAGCGGAAAAATAGATTTCTTCGCGGAAGGCGGTGTAACTCAGCGGTGTATAGCGATGCGTGTTGCGAGCGAAAGAACCGACAGTGAACTCTCCTCGCCGCGGCACGGCGACGGGCTTTTATCTCCTCCCGAAACGGGGCTCTTTCCAGAAATTTCCACCCATTTTCGGGAAGGTGATTGGCCCTCGGCGACCTACGTCACCGTGCCTGCGTCATAATTCAATTCGACGATCGTTACATGTTTTCGCCAGAATTGTTTACAGCATGTATCCTTCCTTTGTTTGAGGCTGTGTTATTGCGAGCCGTTAGCTTAACTTTATTATTGCTTGAAAGCGAATATTGGAAGGATCCATGCTGTGAATTTACAGCGATGCGATTTCTGTAATGAGCGATGTTTCGCGAATATTCATTATCGCACGCGTGCATGCGTTGTCAGGCAACCGAACGCGGTTTTCGAGATGCCGTTTATCACAATCTCAAACAATATATATATATAATATGTCGGCATATATATATATATATATATATATATATATATATATATATGAGTATACATAGACACATATACTAGTATCGACAACCAATTCAAGTTCCTTGTAAAACCTAGAGAACTAGCAGCGACCGGTAGAGACTGCCGTGTGCTTGTTAGAACTCTCCGCTCCGCTCCGCGCGTAGCCTAGTAGCTCTTGTTGCAAATATCTCAAATAATATGAGATATTTCAAAAAATTCATAAGAACATTTTTTGTAGATATTTGTCTGTTCTACAACTTTGATTTCTACAAAAATTTCAAAATTCATCGTATTTGTGGAGAAGAACAAAGGCCGTAGCCGGATAAGAAGGGTCAATGTGCCCCCGCACAGATCATGCTCATTTTTTTTGCTTTGATTGCTATCAGTGTCACTTACAATTTGGTCAAATATTAGCTCTTAATATTGAACCGTTTTGCTGTAAAAAATAAAAATAAAAATTTCGAAAATAATTCATATCTTTTGATCAGCTTAACCGATTTTGATAAAATTTTAATATGTTGTAGATATCATTGAGACACATTTGTGGAAAATTCGGTAAAGGCTTCTGATGACAGAAACATTGATAAAAAAAATAAATAGATGTTTTTGATTTTGTTTAGTACCGATATCTTTCTTGTACAATTACGAAAAATTTTTTCTAGAATCTTGGAGTAGTTTCCTATCGAACATAATTTTTTGGAAGCGATAAAATGGGTACGCGGTACTTTTAAAAAATAAAATATTTTTATTTATTTTTTTTAAATATGATATGCTTTTGGTACGATCGCCATATATTTTATGTAAAATTTTGAGATAGTATTCTACAACAAGTAATTTTTTCGAACTAATAAAATAGGTAGGCGGAAGTAAAAAAAATAAAATATTCCCTGGTAGAAATTTTGACTGGGCGCTTGCATGGCACTGACCAGCGTGCCACACTGCCATTTCAGGAGCTGGCATGGCACGCTGGTAAGCGCCATCCGCGAAACGTCACGTTTTGCCCGCTAGCGCCACAGATCTGACGTGGGTGCTGGCATGGCGCTGGCATGGCGCTAACATGGCAGCGGTATTATATGATATTCACCTGGCATAAAAAAAAATTTTTTTTTTTTCGAAATTTTATTACTATTTTATAACTAAATTTGTTTCTTAAGATGCAGTCTATGATTATAAATATTTTCTCGTATTTGAAAAAAACACTTACCTTGGTGGGATCGAACTCGGGACCTCTGGATCGTGAGTCAACTGCCTTACGTGGTCGGCTACTTCTTAATTTGATGTAAGTGTTATATATAGTCTACATATGTCATAATCAGCGCAAATATATAATTTTTCAAAAATCATCTTAAGAAACAAATTCAGTTTAAAAAGAGTAATAATTATTTAATATTTTGTTTTTATTTATATATTTTATTTATAAATTATTTATATAAATTTAATTTATTATTTATTATTTATTGCCGAACCAAATTATTTATTTATTATACCATTTATTTATTATTATTTATTATTGTTTATTATTTATTATTATTTATTATTTATTATTATTATTTATTATCATTTATTATTATTATTATTTATTATTATATATTTATTATCATTTATTGCCAGATAAATTAGTAGAGCCCTGCCAGCCGAAGGACCCCGGCCGCGGCAGGTGAAAGATAAAACAATCCTCTTCTGTCTCAATTTTAACATACATGCGTTAATAATTTCTAAAACAATTAAGAAGTTGATATAGAAGCCAAAGAGAAGAATCTCGACAGCACCTAATGTGGCGCAAGTGTAGATCGCATTAGAAACTCAGTCAAATCCAGACCTGCGCCCGTTCAATTTTATGTAAATGCCATATTAGGCGCGAACATGGCCCTGATATGGCTCTTTCCAGTTTTTAGGATAAGGCTGTGGCGTGGCAAACTTGCATGGCGCTGACAAGTGTCGTGGCGCTGGCAAGACAATTTCTACCAGGGTTGTTCTTTATTTTTTTTAATTATGATATGCTCTTCGTACCATTGCCATATTCTTTTGTAAACTTTTGAGACGGTATTTTATAACAAGTAATTTTTTTGAACTAATGAAATGGGTAGAGGGTACTTTAAAAAACAAAATATATTTTTTTTTAAATTATTATAGTTTTTTGGTACCATCGTCATTTTTATTTAGAACCTTGGAATGGAATCCTACAAGCAATTTTCCGGAATCGATTAAATAAATAGATGCAGGTACTAAAAAAATAATGAAATAAAGTAACATGAAATAATTATGAAAGGATAAACTATAATCGTATTAAATCAAATGTTTATTAACGTACGTTTATCCTTTCATAATTATTTTATTTTACTTTATTTTATTATTTTTTTAGTACCTGCATCTATTATTTTAGTACCTGTACCTATTTATTTAATCCATTTCGGAAAATTACTTGTTGTAGAATTCCATTCCAAGATTCTAAATAAAAATATGGCGATGGTATCAAAAAACTATGATAATTTTGAAAAAAATATTTTGTTTTTTTAAAGTATCTCCCACCCATTTTATTGGTTCAAAAAAATTACTTGTTGTAGAATACCGTCTCAAAATTCTACAAAAAAATATGGCAATGGTACAAAAAACATATCATAATTTAAAAAAATAATATTTTATTTTTTTAAACTTCCGCCTACCTATTTTATTAGTTTTAAAAAATTACTTGTTGTAGAATACTATCCCAAAATTCTACATAAAATATATGGCGATCGTACCAAAAGCATATCATATTTAAAAAAAATAAAAAAGAATACTTTATTTATTAAAAGTATCGCCTACCCATTTTATCGCTTCCAAAAAATTATGTTCGATAGGAAACTACTCCAAGATTATAGAAAAATTTTTTCGTAATTGTACAAGAAAGATATCGAGACTAAAAAAAATCAAGAACATTTATTTATTTTTTTTATCAATGTTTCTATCATCAGAAACCTTTCCCGAATTTTCCACAAATGTGTCTCAATAATATCTACAACATATTAAAATTTTATCAAAATCGGTTAAGCTAATCGAAAGATATGAATTATTTTCGAAATTTTTATTTTTATTTTTTACAGCAAAACGGTTCAATATTAAGGGCTAATATTTGACTAAATTGTAAGTGACACAGATAGCAATCAAAGCCAAAAAAATGAGCATGATCCGTGCGGGGACACATTGACCCTTCTTATCCGGCTACGGCCTTTGTTTGTAAATTGTTAATAAAAAACATACTTAGGGATAGCGGAAAATGGCGGAATTTGAATATGTTGTTTAGTATATTTTTCTGAACACAATGACGTAATAAAACCTTGTGTTGCAATTTTTTCTAAGTACCCCCCCTTTTTTCTGTATTTTGACTGGACTATGCCTTTATATTGCAGATTTAGTATATTGCTTAAAATCTGAAAATTATAAGGGAATTCCGATTGATGGATATTTTGATTTGTTAATGTTATTATACGCAGATGATCTAGTTATACTAGCATCAACTGCTGCTGAGATGAGGAATATAATTGAAACTGTTGACAAGCATTGTAGTAAAAACAGTCTTAAGGTGAATGAGAGCAAGTCCAAGATAGTTATCTTTAAAAGCTCGGGCAAAGTGAGTAATAAAGTCAAACAATTTAAGTGTAATAAAAAGAATATTAAAGTGGTCAAATCTTGTGTATATTTAGGAACAACCTTGTTTAGTTTTTCTGTAGGCTGTTTATCTGCGGAAGCTGCAATATGTAAGTTTAGGGTGGCGTCGGATGCAGTAATAGCAATGATAGAAAGATTACAAGTAGATTCTTGGACTGGTATTGTGAAATTGTTTGACTCCATGGTCTCCTCTGTCCTTTTGTACGGCGCGCAAATGTGGGGTCTGCGACATTTAAAACTTTTAGAAAGTGCTCAAACTTATTTTTTTAAGAAACTATTGTGCTTACCTAGAAATACGTCAACGAGCACGTTAAATATTGTATTAGATCTTAAAAATATATCCGTTGAAGTTCTAAAGCGTGCTTTGGGTTGGGTTATTTGCTTGCTCAAAATGGAAAATGAAAGATTCCCGAAGAAATACTTTAATAGACTCATTAGCTTAGCAAAAAATGTTGCAAACATGGAAGAGGCTCTTCCGTTCAACTGGGTTTTTAACTTATAGACCAGTGCCATTAATATTTTTTGACGACAAAATTAGTAACAGGACGACTCTGGGTGGAAATGGTAGATAATTTTGCACTGAATGCGGGGGGAAAAATGCAATTCGATCCGATGTATTTTAGGGTGTTCTGGGGTGACTTTTAGGGGTGGCAAGCGGTTTTTTGTGATTTCCGTCAAAAGTTGACCGCGGATAAAAAAGTGTTCTGAGAAAAAGTTGTAGATATTAAAAAGATCTAAAACTTTTGTATATATCATTTTTCACATAACCTCAAAATTTTCTAGAAAAATGTAAAAAAACTGTTTTTTGTTTTTATTTATTTTCTCGAACAAAAACAATTTTTTTTAACCAAATTTGGTGGAAACTTACTTTTTTATGTCCCAAATAAGCTGTAATTTAATAAAAAAAAAAAATTTTTCGAGCTTTTATTGACGTAAAACCGAAATATTACCCCTAACTTCAATCGAAAAATCTCGTGTTAAAATTTTAGATTTTCGATTTTTTCATGGGTGGATTTTAATCGTTGAAATGTCTATTTTCAGATGGTGAACAAAAAAATTGACCTCACTTTGAAAAAAATTGCCAGAAATTGCGAAAAACTGAAAAAACGTTTTTTCAAAAAATAATATCTTCATGTATTGCTTGAAATATGCTATTATTTATTAAAATTTTTAGTTGAAATGTGTAAAAATGGTACAATTTAATGTTGCATGAATAAATGAAGTAATTGCAAATTATTGAAGAAATAGATGTGAAAAAATATGTTTAAAAACGTAGTTTTCCAGTGTTAAGACATTAGGTTTTGACTGGTCTCAGTCAGAAAAAATGATTATTGCAATATCTTCATTATAAAAATGTAAATTTATTTACATCGTTTTTACACCACGTGTTACACATACTTTCTCTTTTTCGCTAACAGTTCTTCGTTGTCAGATTGTATAAAACTTGCAGATTCGGGTGGATCTTCGTTGGAGCTGTTGTCTTCTTCAATTTCGATGTTCCGTTTAAGAAGTTGTTCATCGTCGATAGCTTCTTCCGAGTCGCTTATTTCCTCAACATGTTTTTGTTCCAAATTGCAGCATTTCTCGGAAGCGTAGCAGTTTAAACACAAATTTGTGCATTTCAGTCCGTGTTTGCGACATCCACATTTTTTGCTGTTACATCCGGTTTCACAGCTGCAGCAAATAGTTTTCAGCAATATTTCCGGAATCAATTCTTGTTCAGTGAATATCGGCATAATTCAGCTATCGACGATGAACAACTTCTTAAACGGAACATCGAAATTGAAGAAGACAACAGCTCCAACGAAGATCCACCCGAATCTGCAAGTTTTATACAATCTGACAACGAAGAACTGCCAGCGAAAAAGAGAAAGTATGTGTAACACGTGGTGTAAAAACGATGTAAATAAATTTACATTTTTATAATGAAGATATTGCAATAATTATTTTTTCTGACTGAGACCAGTCAAAACCTAATGTCTTAACACTGGAAAACTACGTTTTTAAACATATTTTTTCACATCTATTTCTTCAATAATTTGCAATTACTTTATTTATTTATGCAACATTAAATTGTACCATTTTTACACATTCCAACTAAAAATTTTAATAAATAATAGCATATTTCAAGCAATACATGAAAATATTATTTTTTGAAAAAACGTTTTTTCAGTTTTTCGCAAATTCTGGCAATTTTTTTCAAAGTGAGGTCAATTTTTTTGTTCACCATCTGAAAATAGACATTTCAACGATTAAAATCCACCCCTGAAAAAATCGAAAATCTAAAATTTTAACACGAGATTTTTCGATTGAAGTTAGGGGTAATATTTCGGTTTTACGTCAATAAAAGCTCGAAAAATAATTTTTTTTTTTCAAAAAATTACAGCTTATTTGGGACATAAAAAGGTAAGTTTCCACCAAATTTGGTTAAAAAAAATTGTTTTTGTTCGAGAAAATAAATAAAAACGAAAAACACTGTTTTTTACATTTTTCTAGAAAATGTTGAAGTTATGTGAAAAATGATATATACAAAAGTTTTAGATCTTTTTAATATCTACAACTTTTTCTCAGAACACTTTTTTATCCGCGGTCAACTTTTGACGGAAATCAAAAAACCGCTTGCCACCCCTAAAAGTCACCCCAGAACACCCTAAAATACATCTGATCGAATTGCATTTTTTCCCCCCGCATTCAGTGCAAAATTATCTACCATTTCCACCCAGAGTCGTCCTGTTACTAATTTTTTCCGTTTTTGATCTCTTTAACGCCTAATGACACTGGCCTATTAAGACTGTTTTATTGCCCTTGAATTATGACTTTCTTTGGGATGATTTGAACGCAGATTTATGGCAATCTTACAGAGAGGATATTCTTATGCAATACACATTGTTTTGCAGAGAACAGGATTTTGCGAAATTTGATAAATCTTTGTCAAGTCAATTTTATTTTAGCAGAAACTCGGAAGATTATGGTATTTTGGCATACCCGCAAAAATGCCCACTGCATTTGTATAAAGTCAAAGCTCAAACTAGATTAGCAAATAATTATTATTGTAATTTTGTTATAGATTGGAAGTCGTTTAAATTGTATACCAGGGAAAAGTGTTGTTTTTGTAGTCTGAGTGAAAATGAAACGCTTCCACACATTATGCAATGTCCTTTTTACGCGTCACTTCGCAATTGTTTTTTTTGACTTTTTTCATATCGACTGTGAGATTCAAGACGCTATATATAGTGTAATAGTTACAGACTCAACGATTGCGGCGACAAAAAATTTGTATAATTTCTTATTGTACGCACTGCAGTTTAGGTCTGTTGCATTGATTATTCGTGGCACTTTACTTTTGATTTGTATACTTTGGTCTATACACTTGGCGACTGCGTGATATCCTTGTTTTTTACTACTTATATCGCATTGTAATTGTATGGCAATTAAGTAAAAT
Source organism: Temnothorax ravouxi (assembly GCA_030770255.1). Taxonomy (NCBI): domain Eukaryota; kingdom Metazoa; phylum Arthropoda; class Insecta; order Hymenoptera; family Formicidae; genus Temnothorax; species Temnothorax ravouxi. The sequence goes on from JASTWP010000087.1 coordinate 70,667, forward strand.
TATTATTTTTGTTATATTGTAATTATGGCTGTGCCTAACCCCTTTGTAATGGAAAATTAATTCTGACACAAATAAATATATTGATTGATTGATAAATCTAAATGTAATTTAGACTTTTTTTATTTGTTTGACAACAAAATTTTAATATTTTATATATAAGTAAAAGTAGGAATTATTTAGTAAATGATTTTATAGTAGTTGGGCAGATACTTCAAAACAAAGTATTTAAATACAAAATACTTTTTTGACATGTATTTAAATACAATAGTATTTAAATACATCGAACTCCCGATCCAGCAAGCTAGTCCGCGTTCGATAAAGTCAGGCCGTTACAGAGTCTCAAATTCGTCTGTCTAATGCTCGCGCCGCGCATCGCTCGCGCGGTGTTCCTCTTTTCGGACGCCACACTCTTAACATCCCATGCCTGCGTGCCCGCCGCGCCCGCTCAGCATCACCCAGTCAAACATACACACGTACTTTATATGACTAAACTAAATTTACTTATTTCTCAACAATTATATCATTAAATCACTATATAATATATGCTACTATTTTTTTATAAAATTTCGAGTTAAAATAAATAAATTTATCTTTCAAAGTGCTGCTTTTAATTTACTTCTGACTGATCCCATTTTCATACAATTCTATTATTTCAGACTATATACTTAAGGAGGCATATATCTTTCTCGGACCAAAAAAATAGCATATTTCACGATTTTTTTCCGGCAAAAATATAAAAGATACGAGGATCGGGTTTGTCGCAAATAAAAGTACATATTTTAAGTGCATTTCCTGATTTTTGGTTTTTATTAATGATGGAAACCCCTTCCCCTACAGCCTCTCGCCCTAGGCCCTGCTCGTCATGTAGGGTTTTGCGGTACCAACGGAATCTCCGAGCTGGTTCATCTGAAGACAAAAAATAAAAAAAGGTCTTAAAGTTTATGATATTTTCTAGTCCTTGACCCATCCTTTTTTGAAAATTTAAATTTTCAATAAAATGGCAGACTGTCAAAATTTAGGTATCGATTTTCGACAAAAATTTCAATCTTTTTTGTTTAAAAAAATGTATATAAAATCAAAATTTTTCAAAAAGCATAGGTCAAGGACTGGTAAATTTTATGAACTTTTATTTAAAAAAGAAATTAAATAGATCGGTTGATCCATTACCGAGATATTTATGGTACCGACTTGAAAAACATGGTTTCGAGAAAAACGCGTTTAAAGTTTCAGAACAAGTTTACACTGTGATAAAACTGTTTTCTCACGACTTACATGTAATCATCTATTCCGGGGCCATACAGGGAATCCTCCAGGGCAAGGTGCTCATCATTTTGATGGTTTTTTTCAAGGCGGCGCTTTAGTCGGGCCTCCCGTGTTGCATGCTGCTCTCGGACGTCTGCTTGATCGCAGCGGCGAGTGTCACTCAACGCAGCAAATTGTACTGCGTTTCGTCCAACTGCTATTCTCTTGTACTCATTACTTTCAAAAGAGCTAAGGTTTCTTCATTAAATAAACAAACAGAGAGAAAAATCGCAATTTCGACGATTCGAGCGCTACTGTTTGTATTTTTCGGAGCTATCCTCCAGATCAAGTTATTATACCTACTATACCTATTGTACCTACTACCCAGAAACGAACTTTTATTTAAATTACAATGGGGGATCAGCTACTAGCGGGGGGTACAAGAGTCGAACGCTGTTACCTGCGCGTTGCTCCGAAACGGCCTAACAGACGCTCGGACGGCGCTCAGTACAAAGTGCTGTAACTTCTTCAATTTTTCGAATTTCTTTAAATGGCTTTGGATTTACATTCCTGAAATGTTGTTCTTTCAAAATATGCAATAAAAAAAATCAATTTTTTGAAGCCGAGAAAGGTATATGCCCCCTTAATATTAAAGTAATTATAATAAGATCAATAGATCATCTATTTAATCTACTATCTATTATTTAACAATGTTCCGGATTGGGGCGAGTTCACACGCACTGCGAGCCCTTCGCGACGGATGAAGAAGCGCTACCGCGATCCCGTTCTTATCGGCTGCGTGCGTGATTCCAGGAGCGCCTCGCGACCAATCAAATTGCGCGAGCGCTCGAACATCGACCCGCATATCTATCGAAATCGATTAGCATGGTTCTTCATCCTCGCGTCGCGGCGCCGCCGGAAGCGCTCAGTAGTCAGTAGAGTACGTCCGTAGCCGGCCGGTGAACCACACGTGTTTGTCTCCGCAAAAACCAAAGGGTCGAACCGGGTGGTGGGCCTCGCGACAAGATCTCCGCTCGCGCCGACAGGATCTCAGCTCGTGCCGCGACAACTCTGGCTCGCGTCGACACAAAATCCGGGCTCGTACCGCGATAAGATTCTCCGCTCGCGCCGCGACAAGATGTCCGCCATAAGCCTGCCGTCCCGCGTGTCGTAATAAGACGCCCGCTCGTAACACGAAAGCGGGGTTCACCGCGTCGACTCACACTCTCCGTCGTCCCGCGCCGGACAGTATGTTTTGAAACGAGTCTTAAGTGCTCTTCAGTTAAAAGTTAATCGCCGTGTTCGGCCGTATTCAATCTCGACGCTTGCGAGTGATCTGCGTTGTGCTCGGCTGTCACTCCTCGCGGGAGAATCGTTCTATCTCGCGAGCTGCGAATGATCTGCGTCGCGCTCAGCCGTCATCCCTCGCGAGAGTTTCCGTGCAACTTCGCGGGTTGCGAGTGATCTGCGCTGCCTTCAGCCGTCCCCTTCGCGAAGTTCAACGATCAGTCCAATCTTCCCGAATGTGAGTGATCTGCGCCGCACGCGGCCATCACCCTTCGCGAGAGTTTAAGTGTAATCTTGCGGGTTGCGAAGGACCTGCGCCGTCGGCCGTCCTCCCTCGCAAGAGAAACGTAAGACACCACGTTGTGCGGGTAAAGTGCCGTGTTCGGTTGTTTTACCTCGCGCAAGACATTCCGCGATCATCTCTGTAAGCGCCTCGTGCGCCGTGCGCCGTGCGCCGTTATCGGCCATTTTGGTGTAAGACATTCGACCATCATCTTTGTGAGCGCTTCGTGCGCCGTGCGCCTTTATCGGCCATGTTGGTGTAAGGCCGCTGTGTCACCGTAAGACACGGCCATTCGAATAACAAGTGTCAGCAGTGTGGTGTTCACGTGAACATGTTTGTGACACCCCAGCTAATAAAGACCTTCTCTCACAGTACAAATAACACGAGTTAAACTAACTGACTTTGCCTGTTCCGCGATCCTGCGATCCTACCGCGCACCTAAACGGAGCGCGAACCTCCCTACCCTACACCGCATTGAAACGAGTCTGGCGTCTGGCCTAGAGGAGTTTCTGGTCTTTCGAGATAAAACAACAAATAAACGCAAATTTAAAATGTTAAAGAATAATTGTATTTAAAAGTATTTATAAATGTATTTAAATACTATTTAAATACTTCAGTTTTGACATGTATTTAAATACTATTGTATTAAAGTAATTATAATAAGATCAATAGATCATCTACTTAATCTACTATCTATAAATACTTTTAAATACAATTATTCTTTAACTTTTTAGTATTTAAATACATGTCAAAACTAAAGTATTTAAATAGTATTTAAATACATTTATAAATACTTTTAAATACAATTATTTTTTAACATTTTAAATTTGCGTTTATTTGTTAAATAATAGATAGTAGATTAAGTAGATGATTTATTGATCTTATTATAATTACTTTAATGTTAAGTATATAGTCTGAAATTATAGAATTGTATGAAAATGGGATCAGTCAGAAGTAAGTTAAAAGCAGCACTTTGAAAGATAAATTTATTTATTTTAACTCGAAAACTTTATAACAAAATAATAGCATATATTATATAGTGATTTTGTGATATAATTGTTGAGAAATGAGTAAATTTAATTTAGTCATATAAAGTACGTGTGTATGTTTGACTGGGCGATGCTGAGCGGGCGCGGCGAGCACGCAGGCATCGGATGTTAAGAGTATGGCGTCCGAAAAGAGGAACACCGCGCGAGCGATGCGCGGCGCGAGCTTAGACAGACGAATTTGAGATTCTGTAACGGCCTGACTTTATCGAACGCGGATTAGCTTGCTGGATCGGGAGTTCGATGAAAGGCTCAAAGACAGTAGTCAATTTATGGTACACACGTATTAGTTATTTTATTTAGCTCAGAATCCGGGATTACACATAGATCGTAGTGAACCGCGGTAGCTTACAAGCGGCAGTGCACGTGATATGTACGCGAATAGAATAACGCAACGCGGTATATTACAAGCGGTAGTGCACATGCACTCGGGAGGTATAACAAACGCGGCTTTTACAGAAATAACGCAACGCGGTATATTACAAGCGGTAGTACATGTGCACTCGGGAGGTATAACGAACGCGGCTTTTACAAAACTAACGCAACGCGGTATATTACAAGCGGTAGTGCGGAGAATAACGCAACGCGGGATATTAATAACGCAACGCGGTAATTTATAAGCGGTAGTGCAGGTGCACTCGGGCGGTATAACGAACGCGGATTTTACAGCGAATCTAACGCAACGCGGTAATTTACAAGCGGTAGTGCATGTGCACTCGGGCGGTGTACGAATAATGGTCGAGACCGTGGGCGGGAGCGCGATATGTACAGCGGAGGATTGCGGAGTCCCGGGGTTATGGTCGTAAGAACCCTCGCTACGAGGACGAGCACGCTCGATCTCGCGGTGCCGTAGCCGTCGGGAGTAAGTGCTATGGAGTTTCGGAGACACTCTGAGAACTCAGTAGAGGCTCATACTCTGGACCTCGTTTTGCGTGTCGTCCTAGGATATGGAAGGTAGGCTTCGCCAGGAGCAGCGGAATGCTGTAGCGTAGACGAAGTGCCGTCTCGTCGAGCGCGCCGGCTTATATATCGCTTGGCACGGCGAGCTCGGCAGGAGGGAGGCCGATCGTCAGGCGAGTTGCGCGGTGGTGGGAGCGGCGCGATCCCGTGCGCTCGCTTCGGTGGGGATCGGCCCCCGTCGGCGCTCGTCGGCGTCGTGTGGGAAGGCCCCGGTGCGGCGGGTTTCCCGCGCACACGGTGCGTTTTGAAAGATTAAAAAATGGTGGGCGCACCGCGTCCTGTCTTCGCCCGACGGATGATCGGTCGGGCGGCATCCGGCGGGTGGTGGCCGGGAACGATGCCTTAGCGTCAGAGGGTTGCATTGTTACAACTCTCTCGTGGCTGACACGCGGCCGAGCGCTCCAGAGTATTATGTACAGAGTGTATGTGGTGTGTTGAATATAAACTTGTAAATTTGCGTACCCCATAGCATATAATTATTGACTCTACCCGAACCTACCACTCCGCGTATCATAAAACTTAACATGGTAGCAGAGCGTGGTTGATAAGGAGCGTGGTTTCGATCCACGGACCCCTGCTACTTCGGCGATTGAGCGTGGTTGAAATGGTTGAAAAGTTCGGGAAAGTTCCGTTGAGGTGATGGGAACACGTGGCAATGAATCGAAAAGTGATTCAAAAGTCAAAGAGGAATTAACTAAAAATAGTGAAGTCAAAATGGCGGACGAGTTCAAGATGACGCTACCAATTTTTTATGGAAACGACTACAGTACATGGAAAAGAAGAATTACTGTATTTTTGAGAATAAAAAAATGTGAGAAAGTGATTTAACGAGAGAGAATCGATACGGACAATAAAGCCGCGTGGAATGATACTGACTTGAAAGCAATGAACTATATATATAGTGCTTTGTCAAATAGACAAATGGAGTTTATTAATAAAGAAACTACAAGTTATGAAATAATCAAGAAATTAGATAAACTATATTTGCGAGAATCAACCGCATTACAGATTTGTGTAAGAAACAAATAAAAAAGGATTAAATTGAAAGACTATGCAGGAACGAGTGAATTTAACAGTGACTTTGAAAAATTAATAATTGAACTGAAAAATGCCGGAGCGGCAGTCACTGAAAAGTTGCGGTATATGGCTATTCCTGTTTAACTAGGCAGAATGTCTTAACACCGTTTCATTATTTAGTTATGAAACCAATGAAGACTGAACCAGCGCAACTCTTCTTTGCATTCAGTGTGTAAAAGAGAGTTTGGATATGTATTTTTAAATATAACTGTCGGCATCAGCATTACCCGATTATACCACGTGGAGGTTGCGCGATCAAATTTTATACATCACGTAGCTCTTAAAAGGGCTAATTTTTGTAACACTTTCATAGGCATTCTAACTCACAATAGAGTATCACGGTTGATTGTTTACTTTTTAGTAGCGTGGTTTATTTGCTGCATCTTGTACGGACTCGATTAGTCTCCTGGATGGATAATGGACGTTGTCTTGATGTTGTGCATATCCCAAGAACCATATAACGCTTGCAATATGTGCACATGGTCCAACAGTCCGAGCACTAGACTTGCAGGAACAATATTAACCTTGTATAAAAATCATATACATTGAATTTACATTGAACCGTGCTCTCCGTATGTTCACGAGTTGAACGGAACTGCGGAAAGATACAATAGGTCGGTAATGGATACGGTTAGATGTTTATTGTCCGATGCAAAAATACAAAATAGATTTTGGCCAGAGGTAGTCAAAACGGCTGTTTATTTGAAAAATAAAACATTGGCAAATACATTTGAGAAAAAGACTCTAGTAGGAGATCAATGTCAATCCTAGCTCATAGGAGTGCCCGTCGAGGGGCGGGGTGAGGAAACGGAACGCGCGGGAATGACGTAAGCGGTGGGAGAGGGGATGGCGTCGCAAGTGGGGCACCGCACCGCTTTACTTTCCTCCCTAGGGAGGAAAGTAGAAGCGATTACGTGTTCACCGTCAACGCTATCCTAACCTCACTAACCGCTCTTCCCGCGCGTCCCGCTTCTTCACCCCGCCCCCAGACGGGCACTCCAGGTGGTATGAATGCGGTCCTCACCTCACGCACGAAAACAAAAAAAATAATTTACTCACTCAAAAATATCCGCTCACTTCACTTCACTTCACTTCACGTCGTCGTCGTCGTCGCCGACACTCGCGACGACGACGCTTTCCGCGGACTGCGAAATTCGCCGCTCTGTGGGCTCAGCCGCTCTCGCGTATCGCTATCGCCGCGGGGTCACGAGTCACGCCGGCCGCGATATCGACGAGCGATGTTGTTTTCCCGTTTTCCGAGGACTGTGAAAATTCGCCGCTCTCGCTAGATAAACATTTAGTCATATTATTTGTTTTTCAAAGTCTCAGGAAGGAAATGACGCGGTTACTTTTGACCCTATGTATTTTTCGTCGTTCATTGGACGACGAGATCGGTAACGCGCGGTTCTCGGGGCGTATATAAGCGCGAGAAAACACGAATCTTCGCACATTTGGATTGTCAGTTTGAAGATTTTGAAAGTGCAAGAACGTTGATGGTCTGAGCTCACGCGGTACGTATATATATATGTGGGTGAAAAAACCAGAAAATCTTCTATTTTTTCCTTCGTTTTTAAGGTCTCGGGAAGGAAACAACGCGGTTACTTCTAACCCTATTGTCTATCGCTCATCGAACGGTGAGATCGGAGGTGCGCGGTTCTCGGGGTGTATATATAAGTGTGAGAAAATACACGAATCTTCGCGTAAATAGATTGTCAATTTGAAGATTTTGAAAAGTGCGAGAACGTTGATGGTTTGAGCTCGCGTGGTACGTACATATATAGAGAGAGGAAGTGTCATGGAGAGTCAACTGAAAGATAAGGAAGTTCTGATGTCGTTGTTGGACGAGCCGTTCGAGGGTCAGGTCGTAGAGGTCGAACACACGTCGACGGATATCGAGTCGGTCAATTTCGCTTTGCTTGATCTGCTGCGCGAAATTTGGAATCCTGAATGTTCGGCGTCGCGGAATTTGAGACTGTTGCTCGCAAGCGTCTCGAAGTACCTTACGACTGCAAATCAAACTGATTGCAACGTACGCCGTATGCGCGAGGGTAGCACCATAAAGAGCGCGCTAACGGAGCTTCATAAATTATGGTTGAATGAAGATCCAAAGATTACATGTTCAGAGAATGAGATGTATAATTTCATTTGCGAACGACTTCCATCAAAGTTGTATTCGTCATTAGTGAGCGATCTAATGACACAAGATACTTTTTACGAATGGATCAACTATCACGACAGACACGTCAAAAGTTTGCCTGTAGGTGCGAAAGGGGATAGCCTCGCCGCGATTTCGATGAATCATTCGTACAGCGTGGAGAAGCGGGACGAGAAGGAGGAGGAGGATGTGGCAGGACCCAGCCGCGGGCTCGACGCGTTGTTCGATCTGACGGATGTTTACCGTGAGGTCGCCCGGGGAGATCGGATGGCAGGTGATCCGTCTGGACATTTTCGACGTCAAGGATATCAGGAATAAGGAGAGACGTGATTGGTGGAGATACGCGAAATTGCGATCTCAGATCCTGACCACTTTGTCGCGTATCGGATCGCAAGCGACAGTTACTGCGCCAGTTTTTGGACCAAGCGGTGGACGATTTGAAAAAGATTCCCGGTGTTACGAAGGAAACGAAAAACGTCGTCTACGAAAGTGGCCGGAGTGACGTTTAAAAATTATATTTCATGAATACGCATACCTTTTGTGATTACAAATGACTACGTATCTCGAGACGAATAAATATTCAAATATCTGAATTATTTTCTACCCTACGTTATTATTTCATACGTTTCCTTATTCATCGTAGGTTATTGGAGGAGGAGGATACAAAAGTGCAGTAACGGACAAAGTTTTATAGTTTTCTGTTTTTTTTTCTTATTTTTAACGATAAGTGTTTACAATAATTTCTCGGAATTTCCGAAGCACAGAGTGGCTAACTCGCAGTCAACGATGTCATTGCTATCGAAAAATTCGCTCTCGGGACGTTCGCGGGATCCGTCACGGTGGCGGCAATAGCGATGAAGCGCGTCAACTTCGTGTCGATCATACCGGTTATCGCGCGCAACGAGGTCACGAGGCGATTGATGCAAAGGTCGAGGCTGAACATATGGAGCAAGGTGTTCGTCAAAACGATCAGACGAGTCGTGGATGTTTCCAGGCGTAGGGTCGACAGATTATTAATCTTTCCAAATCGTAATGTTAACTGTCCGTTTTCGATGCGCATCGGTGGTGGAGCGCGCTCGTTCTTGCCACGCTGCAGGTGGGACAAGACCGCGCGTTTTTGATCGACAAGTTCTTTCCATGTTTCAGGCGAGAGCGAGATCTCCTTGCCGTGACAATCCCCTATGACGATGTGCACGTAGCACGGGAGTACGGCAGTGATACCGACGTCTATGAATTTGTATCCCGTTTTAGTTAATAAGTATCTTCTTTCCAGAATTCGCACCGGATGACGTTCGACATTGCTCTTCAAAATACCGTCGTCATAGTAATCGTAACTGGAGATAAAAAGAAAATATTGTTAGATCGTAAACGAGCGATGTGGAATCGTCGCGAACTCACCAAGTGTTTTTCTGTGAGTCAACATCGTTCCGATTCGAAAACGGAGTCTCTAATTCCGTCGATTGCTCGTCGACTCTTCTTCTTTTCGCGTTATCGACGCCGTTCTCGAGATCGTCGTCGGATTGGCGCTTGTTCGAAATACGGGGCGTGTAACGTCGAACACATCTCTCTCTTTTTTCTCAGTTGTCGCGGCGCAGTTGACGGATCACGCGAGAATGAGTCGTTCGAGGAAAGTTTGAGGCGAAATATAGTTTAAAAAATAAATGTAAAAGAGGGGATACGTCAAAGCGTTCTATTCTTCCTCTTCTCTATTCGACGTCTCCCTCGCGTCAATTCGAACAAATCGACTCAATAGATCTCGCAGTTGTATCATCAGTCTCTGTCTCGGACAGGTAATACCGAAGATCCCAAGATCAAATTTGCCGGATGCCGTTACGGTTTTCGTAAACTCGTTGAATCTGTAGAATCGGTTTTTACTGATAAAGTACAGATTACCGTCGATGTATCGAAAGGCCGACGATACGCTGTGAGGTATTCCCGGAAATATCATGTCAATGTGGTAGTACTTAACGATATTCATCGAACAATCCTCTATCTCGCCCACAACATTATCGTCGTATATAACGAAAGTTCGTCCTTCGTTCGTGTTCAGCACGGTGTTGACCTTCCTGGCGGTATCGGGAATTCCGAGCTCTGTGTAAGATCTCGGCCAAGTTGAAACTAGCGTTAGACGCGGATAAGTGATCATGTAGCTCATATTGCCCGCGAACAGCATGATATTGCCCGAGGGCGTCTGATACGCGGCCGTCAAACGCGTGAAATTCTTAGGAAGAAATTTCACGTAGTCCGTCAATAGCAAGGGTTTCTTGTACGTTTTCCCGTCTATATCGATCGACCACATGTATCGTTCGTGCGAGAGGTACAATCGACCGTTTGTTATCAATACGGTATCCACGTTTCGCAAGGTGCACAGATCCATCTCGACGTCTTTCGTAGTCGTCGTTGCTGTCGTCGTCGTCGTTGTGGTAGTCGTCGGTGTCGTCGTCGTCGTCGTCGTCGTTATTACTTTTGGAACTTTAGCGTTTTCTTTAACGCCGTACAGGTGTTGAATGGTAAGAACGTCCTCTAGAGTAAGTTGAACGGGGAATGTCTTTTCAGGCACGTACGCGTACATCACCGAATTTTCGCGAAAGGAGTGCGGCAAGCCTAAAGCGTGACCGATCACGTGTGTCAGCGTCTGAAGTAAATTGTACGTCCCCGGGGGATTCTTAGTCAGCTGTATGTGCCACGTCTCCGCTTTGTCTTCGTGCACCTCTGAGACGAAATTGGGATTTCCGGTGGGAAAGAACGCGTGAGCGAAATCTCCGTTAGGACCTCCGAAAGCAGCCGAACACGGTTCATTTCGTCGGGAGTATAGCATCGCGTGACGCCCCTCGCGAAACGATATCAAAATATCGGGATTCAGCGAATCGCGCTCGAACGTCAATGACGAATTCGCTGCCCACAGATTGAACGCGGCTCGGGTCGTTTTCAAGATTATGTCGTTAGCCAAATGAAAAAGTTCCATTTGAGATGTTTCCTTGGCCATTTGTCCGAAAGCGGAGCGAACGTGCGCTCCGAAATGTCCTCGACGCCGCATCGCGGTTTACCCATTCGATTCAGCGTCTCTTCGTTTAATTCGCCGTCGCCCGGTAGTCGATAGAATTCTTGAAACAATGAGACGGCTCGATGTAACTCCTGCGTAGTGTTGTAGGACGATGAAAATCGCTGTGCACCTCTGTTATCCAGATACCCATAGTTTTGTAAATAACCGATCGCAATCTCATTTTCACTCGATTTACAATTTACCGCGACGACGATAATAATCGCGCACGTAATTACACGCGCGAGCGACATCGTCGAGAGATAACGATATGTTTTCCACCTCGACCCCTTGACCCCTCGAAAAGCGATAAGCGTCACCGCCCGATCGAAGCGCGAATGACCGACGTAACAAGCGATGCGTTTCTTTTTTTTTAGCGATCGCGACGCGGGTGGGAGGTCTCGGTAAGTCTGTAAAAATGTAAGCGGAACTAGATATCGCGACACAGGTCAGCGGTGTTAAGTCGTTAAACGACATCCCGACGATGGGGTGTTATATAAGCGTCGACGATGGATCAGGAGGAGGACGATGAGGTCTCTCTCTCTCTCAATCTCGAATTTTTATCCAACAATGTTCGACACGGATAGTTACGGTGACTCATTATCGGTGGACAGTCTTGAGTTATATTGCAGCGAATCGTTGTCGTCCGACACGGATAGCGTCGAATTCGGTGATTCCTCGCTGTCGATCTGCGAAGCGATCGTGTTGAAGGAGAACGCTCGATGGAATGTGACGACGTACAGTTCGAGAAGAAAGATCGGTTTTCGGTCTCAGCGTGAGGAAATGTGGTTGAAGACTGCAGTGGCTCAGAGCGACAGAGCGAAGTCTTACATGCGTGGAATTCCGAGGAAATTTTCACAGGAAAAAACGTCTATCGAGAAATTCAAGGAGATTCGTCGAAGAGTTAAATTTAGTACACCTATAGACAGCGACGGTTGGACCATGTGGCTGAGCACGTGTCACGACACGTCGAAACGTCTTCAAGCGATCAAAAATATGCAGGAGGAGGATCGCGATCTCGTTGAACTCGCCACGGGCGTCGACTCCTCGGACGCGCATCGCGAGTGGGAACGACGGTGCGACGAGTGTCTCGCGTCTCTGCGAGAAAGATGCTGCGAAAAAGAAACTCAACCTACGTCCACCGGAATGTTGAACTCTCTTATCGCTCGAGTGGCGCGATTGGAAGAAGAGAGAAACGCTCTGCGTCAACGTTTTGCGCAGTTGGGTGCAGGTCACGGTGAACCGAGCAGAGGATTTTCATGGACGGAGATTGAGACAGCTTTCAAGAGGCGCGTATTGACCGGTGTGGTGATAAACTCCAATCACATCGATCCTCGATTATTTCTCGAGGATGCGAGGAACACAGTGCTTAAACAAATGCGCGTCAATCATAAGAAACACGCGTGCCTGAAAGTCAATACGGTTTTCAATGGCGAGTTCGTCGCGGGAGCTCAAACCGCCATCAAAAGTATCGCCACGAGAAATCTTCAGCTCTTTTTTACGTCCGATTTGCGAGAGTGGTACAACACATACGTGATTGAAGCTATTATGACGGGTCTGGACGAGTTTTAGGAACGCGACATCGCAAAAGAAAATCTTGGCGAGTACAGCGATTTGTATCTTAAAACGGATGTGCTTCTTCTGGCGGATATCTTCAAAAATTTTCGCGACGTCAGCATCGACGCTTATGGACTGGATCCCGCGCATTACTACACTCTACCGGGATATACGTGGGACGCGATGCTCAAGCACACGGGGGCGCGATTCGAATTGCTCACCGATATCGACATGGTAATGTTCGTGGAACGCGCGGTATACGCGGCGGTTTGAGTCAATGCTTTAATAGGTACGCGCAAGCTAACAACAAATACATGCGTTCGCACGACTCTTCGCGACCGTCGACGTATCTCATGTACCTCGACGTGAACAATCTGTACGGTTGGGCGATGTGCGAACCGTTGCCATACGCGGAGTTTCAATGGGTCGACGATGTTGAGAGTCTCGACGTAATGTCCATGACATTGGGCTCCGCTATCGGTTACATCTTGGAGGTCGACCTTGCGTATCCGCGTGAACTTCATGACGCTCACGCTAACCTTCCGTTCTGCCCGACGCGCGATAAGCCTCCCGGAAAACGGTGCAATAAACTCCTCGCTACTCTGTGAGATAAGTCGCGCTACGTGCTGCACTACCGTAATCTACAACAATGCGTTCGATTCGGATTGCGCGTCACAAAGATTCATCGCGCGCTTCGATTCGCGCAATCTCCGTGGCTTCGCGGATACATAGAGCTCAATACGGGATTCAGAACTCGCGCTAGCAACGATTTCGAGAAAAAAATGTATAAATTAATGAACAATGCGGTATTCGGCAAGACCATGGAAAACGTACGAGATCACGTAGACGTGCGTCTCGTGACGCGTTGGGATGGGAGATACGGCGCGGAGGCGATGATCGCAAAACCGAATTTTCACAGTCGAAGCGTCTTCGCGGAGGATCTGATGGCTGTTGAATTGCGCAGGCTCGAGGTGAGGTTGAACAAACCCATCTACGTCGGTATAAGCATCCTCGAGATATCCAAAACGCGCGTCTACGATTTTCATTACGATTACATGATGCCGCTACATCGCGAAAGGTGTAAGATAATGTACACGGACACCGACAGTCTCATATATTTTCTCGAGTGCGACGACGCGTACGAGGATATGAAACGCGACATCGCGAAATTCGACACGAGCGGTTACTCCGAGAACAACGCGTACAGCATGCCGCGCGTCAACAAGAAGATACCTGGTTTGATGAAGGACGAGAACGACGGCGCAATCATGACAGATTTTGTTGGACTGAGGGCGAAGAAGTACGCTTTGAGAGTCGAGGGAAAGAGCGACACGAAGAAAATAAAGGGCGTCAAGAAAAACGTGGTTGCGAGAACGATAACGTTCAATGATTACCTGCGATGCTTGAGAGACGAGATAGAGCAGTCTAGGCGTCAGTCGTGTATTCGTTCGATGTTACACGAGGTGCACACCGTGTCTGAGTTGAAAATCGCTCTCAACCCGTACGACGACAAGCGATACGTCGTTTCCGACTCGTACGAAACTCTACCGTGGGGACATTACAAGATACCGTCTTGATATTTTTAACAATAAAGTATACAATGCGTTTTATGGGTTATTATCAACAAATATATATTTTAAACTTACATTAAGATATTCACTATTAAAAAATACATATATTAAGATAAATAAAAAATACATTAATTTTTTTGTTAACTACAACACTGCTGTCTTATTTATCCATGAGTCATTTTCAACCACTTCGCATATTTAAGTTTTAAAAAATATCGAATTGTATTAAATTAAAAAATCATTTCTATAATGCGATAAAATTTTTAGAGAAACACACAGAGCGTTACAGAGTGTCGAAACGCGCGCGACGTTCCGTCCACCAATCGTGCAATTTGCACACGTTCTCCATGGCGCAGTTCTTCGCGTGGCGTCCGCATATGAAAGATCGGGTCGCGCCGAGGATCTCCAGTCGACCGATGTTCTCGTATTCGACGTCCATCGACTCGATTTTAGCGTTGAATTCGTCGACCGTGTCGCCGAAAATCTCCTCCAACCATCTTTTCTTTTCAACGCCTTTTACGTAGACGAGCTTGAGCGCCTCGCAGTTCAGCCCGTCGCACACGGCGCGTCGGATGATCGTTCTCGCCCGAACGTAATTCACCTCTCCATCGTTCCATTTGAAACCATGATAGTTCGCCGTCAACCAGCACGCCCGCGATTTTTCCGCTCTTGTTAGAAGATACCATGCCAATGGCGCGCGAAACACATGATGAATCAGTTCTTTTCCGTTTCTGAGCACGGCCACTTCTTTAACTGTGAACTTTTCGCGGATAACGAATCCCTGCAGATCCACGAATATCGGTACGTCGCGGTCGACGGACATCGTCTCTCTGTACGGTCAGTCGTTCCCTCCCCACTCTGTTTGAATCTGTCGCTTATCAAAATTTTGTCAGACGTTCTTCTTTTACACGATTTTACGGATTATGTTGGTCAGCGGATTGTACTCGATCACGCGATCGTGGATGATGTGACAGTAGGCCGTCGTATTGGAATCTATATTACGTTTGCAATCGAACTCTATGCGAACGTCTACGGTGGCGCTTTTGACAGATTCGTTCTGACGTGAACAGTCGATGATCACGAATGGGCCCCATTTGTCGAATTCTTCCATCGTTAGGAGCGCGTTCTCTCGCTCGCATCCGTAATACGACTTTCGAAATTTCGCGTACATCTCGTACAGTATAGCCGTTCTACGCTTCTCAAAATCCAAGTTCATATCGTCGTAGGGATAAAAATCAGAATTAAGGTACAGTTTCACATTGGTGAGATTACCGTCATCGAACTCGGAGGCGTGTTTTAATAAGTTGTTGGACCTCCCGGTTTGCAGCGCGAAAATGACGTATCGCGGTTTCTCAAGCTGCGTCGCTGCTTTCACGGCCCACGAATGCCTGTTCGTGGTTTGCAGCAAAGGGTACTCGTACAGATCCCACGAGCAGAAGCCCATACTTAGGTATTGTCCGCTCTCCAACGTTCGTAAAAGGGACAATTTATTGACATCGTTCAGCACCACGTGCGGCATTCGCTATTGCACTTTGAATAGAGTAATCGTAGGATTCTTGTGGCGTTCCGGTTTCGTGACGATGCAATTAGCGTCGGTTCGGGAACGTATCAGAATAAGTTCGTGTCGCGCGTTTATCACCACGTGTTTGTAATCCTCGCAAAAACCTAGCAGAACGTTAAGAGGTACGCAGAAATTGAAATCGCCGATTCTAGTTCTCGAACGAGGTCCCACGTATTCATTGATCACAATTCATCCAGCGTTTTGCAGTTTCCTGCTTCTTTCGGTAGTCAGCGACACGAAATTCTTGATCGAACTGGTTATACCGACGTTTCTGTTCCTGTCGATCTCCACGCCGTTGAGTTCGTATCGAATCTCGTCGAACATGAACGCCACGCAATTGTTGTCCATCGTCGTATCCGAATCCTTTTCCGGAACGCTGTCGGAAAGTACCCCCTCGATGTACAGCAAACTTTCACAGGGTAGAGTGTACAGATCCTGCTGTTGTATCGGAATTCGTATTTCGTCGCTGTGCCCGAACGTGGTATTGGCATATGGATTGTAAGTGTAAGTCTCGATCTTGACAATGCGATCGTCGAAGATCGGCTCACCTCCGATACTCAGGATGTCGGTCATGATCGTTCCTCACGACGAATCCCAGAGATCGTAGAAAAGCGACGTTCGCAGCGTTCAGTCCGTTTTTCTTCTTCTTCTTCTCTCTCACAATCGGTCTGCGCGTTCCTTTCGTCGGAGCGCCGAACGATAACGTTCACGGTGCAATGACAGATGTGGCTCTTGCGAACGACTCTTTCAAAACGAGCATCTTTCGCGCACGCATATATCCGCCCCCCAATTTTGTATTTTATTTTATTTTCTGCGACGCACGTGTAGTCGAACCGTTATCTCCTCCCCGCGGAAGTCGATCAATCGTCCGATCTGATCCACGACGCGTAACGTTATATCGGTGACACTCCGCGCGATGACCGGAAGGTAAATGATCTGCGTCGGAGTCTCCGACAGCTTATATCCCGGTGGAACGTTCGGCGCGAATTCGTGTATCGTATGTGTCGGCTTGCCGTTGCTATAGGCTCCCGCGGTGACGTTGCATTCCACGCGAATGATGTTCACGCGCATAATATTTACCGGTTTGTCGGACGCGTGCCATTTATTCGGCTCGAGTACGCGACGTGTCGAGAAACCTAACAAAGAGCCAACGTTGTTCGATTTGGTGAAGTCAACTTTATAAGCACACTTGATCTCGCTTCTCATGGTGTTCTCGTTAGCGCGCAAAATTATCGAGCGTTCACTTTTCTCGCGATCGTCATCGTTATCGTCCACGTATATATAATCGTCTTTCTTCTTCTTTCTTCGTACTTTTCTTGCGGAGAATAGCTGTTCTCAAGTATCTATCTATAGCGTCCAATTCGTACGATCCTTCGGGAATAGCGATCTCGTCGTTGATGTCGAAGTAAAATCTATTGTTCGTGGAGTCAATGTTCGGTATTGTGTTGTACGTCTCGAAGTTTGCGAGGCCTATCTCGTATTTGCCGCCGCTCAGATCCAGAGCGGGAAAGTAGCTGGCTGAAAGAACGCTGCTTCTTCCGGATAGCGAAAGAGTCAGCGACATAGCGAGATTGTTTCTCCCTCTCTCATCGTCAGAGGCGTTTCCAATCGACGTCTCGGAGGAACCGCAGACACAATTGACCGCAAATGCTCTGATCGAACGTCTGATACGAACGACGGTTGTACGCGATATTCACGTCATTCCCGAGATATCGTTCGAGTTCCCTCGGGGGTCGAAGATTTCCAAAACTGTCAAAGTAGATCGCGTTATTACCCCTCTTCGCATAGGCGACCCAGTGCGTACCCGGGCCCTCCGCGTCGTCGAGATTCACGATTCCGCTCTCGTCGCGACGCACTTTCGTCGGCAATGCGTCGCGCATAAACACGCCCCTAAAGAAAGGTATGCGCGAAAGGCGCGCAAACCGATTCAGTTGCTCGTTCGTCGTGGCGCCGAACGTCGGCAAATCGAGCGTCGTCAGTGTCTTTTTCGGCGATTGTTTTTTTTTACCCGTTCTCGTTCGTCTTCTGCTCGTCACGCCTCTACCGCGTTTGTACGGCGCTAGATACAGTCCGCGACCCTCCAACGCGCGATTGTGACGTTGCAGTTCTTCGAGCTGACGTTGAGCGGCCTTGTTGTCGTTCACCGCCTTGGCCACGCCAGCCGCTCCGCCGATCAGGGATCCGAGCGCTCCCAATATCGGTAGAAAGGGTAGGAGACCCCCGCGTTTCGCCAACGGGAGAATTTTCTTCCTCGTTACCACTCCCCTCTTCCTCTTTCTCATGCCCATACTCAATTTTGTTTTTGTTTTTATAGCAGCCCATACGGCGGTCGCGGCGGCTCTCTCGCCAAGGGTTGTGTCGCTCGCCGTGATACGCTCGCGCGCCTTTTCGGCTAGCGCTCGATCGGCGAGATCACCGCTTCGCGAGTAAGCGATATCGTGCTCGCGACACGCCTCGTCCAACGGATTGATACCTCGATCACCGCGCGCTAGTCGCTTGGCGAGACGAGTACCCGGCCCGCAGAATTGATAGTCGGGTATGTGTAATTTGACAGGTAGCGCGTATATCACTTTGTTGAGGAGGCCGCTGCCAATGCTTTGCGCCGCTGCGTGCGACATGCACCGCAATCCCTTATGAGCGATGGTAGACCGTCTATGTGCGTTCTTTGCCACGGACGATTGTAATGTTCCAAACACGGACGACAGTCCCGTACGTCGGGATCTGTCCTCAGATAAACGGGCAATTTGTCCCACAGTCGATCGACGTACTCGGAAAAGTTGCGCAGCAGAAAAATCTTTGGCACGAATTTCAGTTGCTCGGCGGACAGACCGAGAATATCGCGTTTATCCGCCAGGACGAGAAACATCGCGGTAACTGAGGTCATATACCGATCGAACGTACGTATAAATAGGGCAAGTGTGCGCGCACGCGCGTAACAATGCGATTCGTGAGACAACCGTCGGCGATAGGAGTGTCAAATCTCGATTGCAAGACGCGACTGACGTCGGGTTTAACGTCGAGAGAAATGCGTCGACACGGCCCTCTTTTACCGATCGCGATACGTTGCGTCATCTGCGGCCCTTCCAATTGCGGTAAGACGAACGTGTTGATAAGCTTACTGGAAAGTCCGCACGGTCTGCGTTTCGAGAACGTATACGTGTACTCGAAATCCCTTCATCAGCCGAAGTATCGTTACCTCGAGAGTCTGTTCGAATCGATGGACGAGATCGGTTATCGCGCGTTCTCCAATAATTGCGACGTCGTGCCGCCGAGCGAGGCGTTCCCCGGTTCGATATTCGTGTTCGACGACGTGGTCTGTGACAAACAGGACGCAATCAAGGAGTACTTCGCCATGGGTCGACATTCGAATATCGATTGTTTTTACCTCTGTCAAACGTACGCTAAAATACCGAAGCATCTAATACGCGACAACGCGAATCTGTTGATCCTGTTTAGACAAGACGGAACTAATCTAAAACACGTGTACGACACGTGAGCCCCGATATGTCGTATGAAGATTTCTGCGCGTGGTGTCGCGAGTGTTGGCAGCGCAGGTACGGGTTCGTGGTGATAGACAAAGACAGCGCGCTACAAAATGGCAGATACAGACAAGGATTCAACGACTTTGCCGTACTGTAGAGCGATCAGTAGCTGCCGAACGTTCCGAGAACGATGAGCGACGCGAAAGACACCGTTGACCGAGAGAAGACCGCGCGACAGATCGCTAAAACGCGCGCGTCAATACGCAGAAAATACAGAGCGTTGAAAACCGGCAGTATGGAAAACGAGACGGCTCTCGAAAGACAATTCAAACCGATCGTCGACCCGTTAAAACAAATCGTCGAACACGTCGAAAGAGGCGAATCCAAGAACGACAATGCGGCGGCGGCGACGAAAGGTTTCGTTATTAAAAAGAAACGCGAGCATAGCGAAGACGACGACGACGACGACGACGACGAAGGAAAAGTCGCGCGAAAAATAATATCGAGACCTAAGAAGAGGAAAAAACAAACGAGCGCTGAGTCAGAGATGCTCCCGATCCACTCCACGCCTCTGAAACCGCGAAAATTATCGATGCACGAGCGGATGGGGGAAGAGCTGGAGGTTTTCGCGTCGCCCTTGCCCTCCCCCGAAACACCCGTAAGGGACGTTCTACAAACGCCGCAGGGTCACGAGGAACTGTACATCAATTGGGTCCGTTGGAACAAAGATACGTGGGCGCTCTTCTAAACGGGGACCCACAAAACGAATTCGATACCGTTTACGGTGTGTACGTCGGGAATGACGGCACGATGCTCGGTGACAAACGGTTCAAGGTGAACGCGGACGATTCCGTGATCGTGGGCAGAGTGAGATACACGGGCACGCCCGGCTTGTATGAATTAATTTTTAAGAAATATCCCGATGGTGCAATTTACACCGAGGACGACACACAAAAGTACAGAAATATACTGTTAGCTACAAACGCTTACAGACGCGATTATAATGCTCTTAACCCCATCATGGGCAACAGGGGATCAAAATACAGGAACATCATCGCTCCGTTGGTATCGCGCGATAGAATCGGCAGTAATAGAAAAGGTGCTGGCGTGACCAGATTACCGTCATTATCGTCGATCATGAAATTGAACAACAATACAATGGATTACGTTTATTGGGACAATCCTAACGAATTGGTGGATCGTCTGCGATTACTCGAGGCCTCTCGTCGAGCGGGTAACGACGCGCACGGTAACGAGATTCAGTCGATAATCGAGGAGTTTCGCGATATCAGATTGATTATAAATTGAGCTGTCGCGTCGATCGCGACGGCAGTGCGTTTCTCGACGACGATATCGGTGCAATGTCGGTGAACAAATTCGGAATGTCTCTGAGGAAACGCGGCGACGGCGGCGGATTCGCGACGAAAAGATTGCGAGTCTCCATTGACTCCCTGCGGAACTATGTACAAGACAGCGCGCTCTGCTTGAACGAGGATTCCTACGACGCGAGGGAGCGCAAGCTACGACGTCTAGCCGCGCCGGAGATCGACAGCGATGCGACGAACAAGAGTTACGTCGAACGCGCGCTCCAAGAATCGGGAAACGAGATCAATAAATCGTTGTCGTCGGTGAAAAGTGAGGTGGATAGGATAAACGGTGACGTGAACGGACTCAGAACCATGTTGAGCGAATTCAAGGAGACTGAAAACAACGTCATGAGCGGACTCAGAATCACGATGAACGAGTTTCTGGCCAAGTTCGAGGAGATTGAAAACCAGATACAAAACTTAGAAAACTCTAAATCCACGCAGACGGGGCAGATACTCGGCGCGCAGATCGCGATGAACGATTTTCTAGCTAAATTCCGCGAGATTGAAACAGCGATGGTGACGAAGGAATCGTTCGAAAGAGAGATAGCGAACATTCGTGGTAACAGGGGGAAAGGTCAATAAGGAGGTGATGAGCCGTCTTTTTTCGCGCAGTCGAGAGACGAATACACGCGCGCAACGATGAGCGCCGAGAAGCGGAGACTCGTGGAGGAGCTGCACGCACCAGCGCGGAGAAACTTCCCGCGACGTCGCGGGGGGGTTTTTTCGTTCGTCCTCGGGTGAGGACTGTTAGGTGTCTTTCTGACCAATGGCAGATGACACACCAAAGCTAAACCCAAGACAGTAGTAACACAGAATCAAATGACTTTTATCAATTTTTTTTTAATCCAATAGGAATTTTAATCCTTGCAGATTGTGAATCCTTTCCGATTCCCAATCGTGCAGAACATTAATCCATAGGAACTTAATCGAGAAAAAACTTTTTTACGAAGCATATATGGGACGAAGGTCGGGTCGGATTCGAACCACGGACCTTGGTGTTACTAATCACTCGCGTAGGCACTGAGCCACGCGTCATCCCCGCGACGTCGCGTCGTGGTGCGCGGTTACGACGATCTGTGACAGGCCGACGTGGTTAAGATGCGTCCATACGCGCGATACAACAAGGGTTACTACTACATACTAACGGTTATCGATGTGTTGAGCAAGTACGCGTGAGCGTTACCGCTCAAAAGCAAAAGCGGAAGCGAGGTAGCCGCGGCCCTGTCGAGGATATTTTGTGAGGACGCGCGATATCCGAAGAATCTGCAAACGGACAAAGGAAAGGAGTTCTACAACACTAACGTGCGAGAGATTATGAGAAAACGCGATATAAATCACTACTCGACATACTCGGTGATGAAGGCGTCGGTGATGGAGAGATTCAATCGCACGCTGAAGAACGACATGTGGAAACTCTTCACGCTCAACGGATCGTACACGTGGGTCGACGCGCTGCCGCGTCTGCTGTCGAATTACAACTACCGCAGGCATAGAACGATCGGAATGCAGCCGGCGAGCGTGACGCCCGCTGTTGCCAAGAGACTTCTGTCCACGGTGTACAGTCGTGCAAAGATAGCCGCTCCAGATAGATTCAAGATGAACGATCTGGTGCGCGTGAGCAAATTCAAGACGCTGTTCGAAAAGGGTTACACTCCCAACTGGACTACCGAGATCTTCCGTATCGCTAAGATACAACATACCAATCCTGTGACGTATCTGTTAAAAGACTACCGCGGGGAACCGATAGCCGAAGGATTTTACGAGAATGAGTTGCTGCGAGTTTCCGACCCCGATGTTTACCTCGTAGAGAAAGTGTTGCGCAGGCGAGGCAACGACGTATACGTGAAGTGGTTAGGAATGAACAGTTCACATAACTCGTGGATAAAGAAAACAGCTGCGTTGTAGTTAACAAATTAATATATATTTTTGTTTACTTTAATCTAAGTTAAAAAATATATATATATATTATATATATATATTTGTTGATAATAGCCCATAAAACGCATATAAATTTTAATATTACAATTACTGTTCAGTCTATATATATTAGTAATTCGTAATTCTCGCCTATATAATCAAATCTATTGAACAACGTCTCGCAGTCCAACCATTTACCGATGCACACTCGACATTTATTGGCTGGTTTCATTACACATAATATCCGTTTGCACTCCGTGCATGCTATCTTTACTTTTTCATTTAATCCGTATAATTCATTCATAATTGTATGCCATGTTTGTTTATATTGATATACTCGCCGATTGCGTCGATAGGGGTAACACGCTAAGCATATTCGATATCGCGGGTTCACTTCCCACACATAAAAGGGTTCAAGTCCGATAATACAATGATATCTGTTCAACATTTGATACGGACTCCAATCCTCATCGTAATGCTCGGGGAGCACCCCGTCGGCGTCATAAGGTTCTACCGGTGGTTTCATAGTTGTCTGTATAAGTATATAATGTTAAATTTTTCAAAAAATAAAAATAAAAATAAAATAAATTTATTATTTATTTCTCTCTTACCTTTGTCTTCTGAAAGTTTTTTTAATGGTGCAAATTCGGCGCGTTCAGTTTCAATAACAAATTCGGCGTGTTTAGTTTTAATAACTTTCGATGCTAGATGTGTCAAATCCTTTCGGAATATATACTCGATGAGAGAAATCATTTTTACGGTAAAAGGTGTGAACTGAATTGATATTTGAACTTGCTTCCTGTTTTTCCTAGGTTAGCACACTAATTAAAAACTTTGAACTAGACGGAAATAGATTCATCTTTGAACTTATTTTATGTTTTTCCTAGATTATTAATTAAATGTGAGGTTTAAACAAAAAGTTTGTATAATCCCGCTTAGATTTTTATAGACTTACTGCGATCTTCCAACCGAGTCGCGATATCTATTTCCGTTTAATTATTCAAAGACGAGAAAAGAAACGCGTCGTTTATTTCCACCCTACCGGCAATGTCGCTCGCGCGCAATTATTCGATAATTTGTACTTCAATTACAGGGTACAGAGTACAGATTTCACATACAATATTATTATTCCTCTCGAAATATACACGTTTAATTATATTCGCTCATCTATTTTCATTTGCGCGATTAACCTCGTGACCTCGTTGCGCGCGATAACCGATGCCGCTACGACAACGGGAAAACAACATCGCTCGTCGCTATCGCGGCCGGTGTGACTTGCGACCCGCGGCGAGAGCAGCAAATTTCGCAGTCCGCGGAAAGCGTCGTCGTCGAGTCTTCGCCGTGCGCGAAGTGGAAATAATATTTTATTTTTTTCATCAGTGACCCGCGAATGTCGATACGTCCGACATCATCCGCGAAAATGAAAATTTGTCGTCGCAAGTATCGGCGATGACGACGACGACGACGACGACGACGTGAAGTGAAAGTGAAGTAAGCGGATATTTTTGAGTGAGTAAATTATATTTTTTATTTTTGGTTTTCGTGCGCGAGGTGAGGACCGCATTCATACCACCTGGAGTGCCCGTCTGATGGCGGAGTGAGGAAGCGGGACGCGCGGGAAAAGCGGTTAGTGAGGTTAGGATAGCGTTGACGGCGAACGCGCGGTGCCCCACTGCCGACGCCATCCCCTCTCCCACCGCTTACGTCATTCCCCGCGCGTTCCGTTTCCTCACCCCGCCCCTCGACGGGCACTCCTATGAGCTAGGATTGACATTGATCTCCTACTGACTCTGTATAAAATTATGATAGAAGAAAAGCCCGATATTAAGAATTTAAAATTATACAGAAGTAGAGTTTTTGTTAGAGTCCCGGAAATTAAAAAAAGAAGTAAGTGGGATAGAAAAGCTGATTTAGGAGTATTAGTTGGTTACGAAGAAGTAGGTTATAGAGTATTAATTAACAACAAAGTGATTGTAGCTAAACATGTAGATATAATTGAAGAAAATGTAAATTTAGTTGGATTTAAAGATAACGATGAAATTAATGAAAATGATTTAATTCAAAACGAGATTAATTAGGAACTTAGAAATGAAAATAAGGAAAATAAAGATAATGAGCATATGAATAACTCACCCAATACTAGCGATGAAAATTTACAAGTACTGAGAAGGTCAGAAAGAAAGAAAAGCCCTGTAAGCAGATATGGAAATCCAATAACGAACTGTGTTTATGTAAATTATGTTAGTGTAGACACTCCGGAAAATTATAATGAAGCAATAAATTGTAACCATAGCGATAAATGGCGAGAGGCTATAAATAAAGAAATTGAATGCTTAAATAAAAATAATACATGGAAACTAGTTGAAAAGCCAAAAGATAGGAAAGTATTAGATCTTGAGGGGATCCTAAAGCCGTCTGTAATACCGACAATCGTACTTTTCGTTTAATTTTTTATTGGCTTTATGGATTTGAAAAAATTTTGCACAGAATTAAAGTATGTGCTCTACTCTGTGGCCGACCACCGATTTTATAACAAAATAAGTAAATAAAATAATAATTAAATATCCACTTTAACAATATTTGCTTCGTAAAAAAATTCTACAACTTGATGCTACAAAATGAGGGTGCAGGTCCATTCAGTAGTCATCAAGGAATATCATGCCGTTTGTAGAATTAGGCTGAGACTCCAAACAAAAAAGTTAAACGAAAAGTACGATTACGTGAACGTAATGTACGTGGTGACACCGGACCAGCAGTATTGCGTGTAGCGAGAGATGGCGCGGCAATCAAAACAAGGACAGATGCCTCTCGTTAGACAAGGACAGATATAGATATATGACATAGAAAACAGGATTATAATTGTTGACATTACCGACATCGAGGAAGTTCGGGCTTCGCTTTAGGATCCCCTTAAGTGGGTGTATACAAAAAAGGCTGATAATAAATTTAAAGCGAGAATTGTAGTAAGAGGGTTTCAACAAAGAGAAGTGTTAGAAGATATTTATTCACCAGTAGCGAAAACACAAACATTAAAAATTACGTTAAATTATTGTGTACAAAACGGACTAGCGATAGATCAAATGGACGTCGAATCTGCGTTCTTAAATGGGAAAGTAAAATCGGAAGTGTATGTGAAACAGCCTCAAGGTTACGATGATAATACAGGCAAAGTTTGTAAACTGGAAAAGGCCTTGTACGGATTGCGAGAAAGTCCACGGACGTGGTATGAATGTTTAGACAAATACTTGAGAGAATTAGGATTTAAGCGTAGTAAAATTGATTACTGTTTATGTTATATGGAGAATAATATTGGAAAAATTTATTTGATAATCTTTGTAGATGATTTGTTAATTTGTAGTAAAAATCGGAAATTAATAGAATGTATTAAAAGAAAATTAGCAGTAAAATTTCGAATAAAAGATATGGGCCAAATAAAAACTTATTTAGGAATAAATATTGAGTATGATTGTGAGAAGAAAACTATGACATTAGATCAGAAAAACTATATTGAGTCATTAGCAAAAAAGTATGAAATAGAAAATGCGAAATTATATGCTACCCCGATGGAGCAAGAAATGTGAACCTGCTTTATCAGTGTCAAATGATATAAAATATAGAAATTTAATTGGGGCCTTGTTGAATACAGGGTGATTCGAAACAACCTTTTATCCTTCAAACTACAGATTCTTGACACAATTCTAAGAAAACTTTTTTTTTGCAAAATTGTGTCCAACGCTTACTTTCCGAGATATTAATAAAAATTGTTACCCTATTACGGGCCGAATACAGGAGGTAGGCAGGAGCGGCGCAACTCACCGTTAGACGCGGGCGTTTACGTCGGGTGCCTGTTGCGATCAGCCGATCGATGCACACAAGTTGCGTACCAATATTTACTGCCAGCACAGAAAATCTACAGTTTATGTTACGCACACCGTAGATTTTCAGAACTGGCAATAACATTGTAAAACACATACAATGTTTACGCGAACGTTACTTCTTATAGTAACTTACAATAATTCCCTCGCGCAAACGGAATTTTTTTTCGCGTAAACGAAATTTTGTAGTAACTTACGATAATTTACTCCGCGTAAACGAGTGAATTATCGTAAGTTACTATAGAAGTAACGCTCACGTAAACGTAGTAGTAGTAACAGCCACAACGATACGCGCACACACATGCAAGCACATTCCGTGCTTTTAGTTCTCTCTTCTTAACTTACTCACTAACTTCACTTTCTTTACTCACATGTTAACAAATATTCTTTTACAAATAAATACACACTGTTTACGCGAGCGTTACTTTTCTAGTAACTTGCGATAATTTCTCCACGTAACCGGGGTTCTGTAGTAACTTATGATAATTCACTTCGCGTAATGAAGTGAATTATATTGTGAGTTATTACAGAAGTAATGCTCGCGTAAACGTACTCGCGTAGTTGTCGATCGTTGTGTTTACAGCAAGATGCACTGGTATCCTTTAAGTGTAGAAAGGTGTAGGAGTGCGCGCCATCTCTAGGCTCCCGACGCGTATCTTTTCGAGAAACCGATTTCACGATACACTCGCGGTACTAGCGGTATCGAACGTAAATGTCTGATTGGTTAATGCCTCTGAATTTTAAACACGGAATTTGCGCTTCTTCGCTTCCAGAATAGATTATTATTGCAAACTCTGAGAGAATGTTCCTTGTAATAAAATATTTGGTTGCCCTGAAAAGGGCAGATTTGTTATTTTTGGAAGAGATACTTTAATTACAGCAAATGTTCGAAGTGGCCACCGTCCATCGCATTACATGCTCTCATGCGTCTCAACAGGTTTGTCGAAATCTTCTCCATAATGTCGTCTTCGATAGCCCAAATAGCGTTGTGGAGTTTATCATTTAATTCTTCCACGTTCTCGGGAAGCTTTTTATAAATGATTTCCTTGCAGTATCCCCACAAAAAAATCTAACGGATTGAGATCCGGAAATCTTGCGGGTTAACGTATCGGGCCATATCGGCCCATCCAACGTCCAGGAAATTGCTAGTTTAAATAATTTGTAACCACTCTTGCGTTGTGTGGACCAGCACCATCTTGTTAAAATACAATTCTTCTTCTCTCCGCCAATGGTATCTCTTCTAAAAACTCGGGCATATTGTCTGTCAAAAATTCCGCGTACGATGCACTATTTAAAATTTCAGGAAGGATAACTGGGCCTAGGATTTTCGTGCCCATTATCCCAGCCCACACATTTAATTTCCATCAAACTTGAAAATTTCTGACTCGAGTGACTCGAGGATTCTCGTCGCTCCATACATGCATATTGTGCGAGTTAAAAACTTCTTCCCGTGTAAATAGCGATTCATCGCTAAATATTACACGAGAAGGGAATTCCGGATCATCATCTACTCTCGTCAGGAAATTTTCGCAGAATCTTATTCTGTTTTCATAATATTCCTCTCGTAAATCTTGCACGCTGGTGTAATGATAGTCGTGCATATTCTCTTCTTTCAGAGTTCTCTGAACAGTCAAATACGATAAACCGAGCTGTCGAGCAATGACGCGAATACCTTTTTCGGGTTCTTGCCGGACAGCGCGAATGATTGTCTTGACATTCCGCAAATTTTTGGCATCACGATTTCTACCGGTGTCTTGTTTCTTTGGTAAGACGCTGCCAGTCTCATAAAGCCTTTGAGCCGTCGCAAGTATAACGGGGGCCGACGGATGTCTTGCTCGAGCGGGATACAACTCGGCGTATCTTCTAGCAGCAACGGCAACCTGGCCGTGGCACTCTCCGAGTGCCATCAACATGCCGTAATATTCTTCGCTTGTGTATGCTGCCATGTCATTCTGTTGTCTCTTCTTCTAATAATCGAGGGATTATTGATGCAAGCGTCGATTGTTTCATCTTATTTATACGATCTTCGCGGTGGTCGATATCTCCTCCCGCGACCCCGCGACGAATAGCGGTGTCGCGGAATCACGTGACATGCAAGAAAAAAAGTTTTCTTAGAATTGAGTCAAGAATCTGTAGTTTGAAGGATAAAAGGCTGTTTCGAATCACCCTGTATAAGTTCAAGTACTAGACCAGATATTTGTTATTGCGTGAATTATCTAAGTAGATTTCAAAATTGTTATGATCAAAGCCATTATAAGTACGCCTTAAGAGTATTAAAATATTTAGATATATTATACTAAAGATTTAAAATTAAAATTTGAGGAAAATGTAAATTCGGATATATTAGATTGTTGCGTTGATGCTGATTGGGCAGGAGATATAGTAGACAGGAAATCCACGACGGGATGTTATAAGAATGTATGGTAATACTATATTTTAGAAATAAAAGAAAACAAGATAGTGTAACGAAATCGTCGACAGAGGCAGAGTATGTAGCCTTGTCTGTATGTGTGAGTGAGATAAACTTAACTAGAGAGTTATTGAAAGATATTGGAATAGAAATTGAAAACCTGGTAAGAATTTACGAGGATAATGCTGGTGCGATTAGTATAAGTAAATATAAAAATCTAACAAAAAATTCTAAGTATATAGAAACACATTATCATTTTATTAACGAGAATTACTTGAAAGGAAAAATTGATGTAATTAAAATAAAGTCAGAAGAAAAAATATTTTCACCAAGTCGTTAGGACGAATTAAATTTGAAAGGTTTAGAGAGAATTTAAAGTTATGTTAAGAAAATCATGTGTAGTGTAAAATTATCGAGAAAAGCTAAATTTAAGGAGGCGTGTTGAGAAATGAGTAAATTTAGTTTAGTCATATAAAGTATGTGTGTATGTTTGACTGGGCGATGCTGAGCGGCCGCGGCGAGCTCGCAGGCATGGGATGTTAAAAGTGTGGCGTCCGAAAAGAGGAACACCGCGCGAGCAATGCGCGGCGCGAGCATTAGACAGACAAATTTGAGACTTTCTCGTGGCTGACACGCGGCCGAGCGCTCCGGCGTATCATGTACAGAGTGTATGTGGTGTGTTGAATATAAACTTGTAAATTTGTGTACCCCATAGCATATAATTATTGACTCTACCCGAACCTACCACTCCACGTATCATAAAACTTAACAATAATAATTATAATATACAGTATACAATACAGTGTTACAGAGTATACTTTATTTATTTATTATTATTTTTTGGTAATTCTATGGTATTGCCTTTCAAAAATATTTATTTTAACTCGAACTTTATAAAATAAAAATAATTATAAAATAATGGACAGCATATATTATATAGTGATTAAGTGATTTAGGCTGCGGTCCACTTGACCTTGACGCTACAAATGCTTTGAAGCGTTCTTCTTCTCTTCTTTTTTCATTGATAGAAAGGAAAAGAGGAATGCTTCGAAGCATCTGGAGCGTCAAGTGGATCGCAGCCTTAGTGATATAAGGTGCGTTTGGAGAGACGCTATTAGCGCTACCTAGCGCTACTGGCTGCTCGCGGAGCTCTATAATAGCGCTACCAAACGCTGTCGTGACGTCATTACTGGTAGTATTATACGTCATAACTGCTCGCTACCGACGCTCTTCCTTCCGAGGTAGTGCATTAATAGCGTTAGCGTTTACAGGCTCTATGAACAGCGCAATAGTAAATGGTAATGAATTGTTGTGATTGTTTATTTGAAGAAAAAGCTTTGCGTGTGCACACGTATTTTAAATATCGTATTAATTACAAAGTTACAAATATAGATTATATAGAAACAAATATATATAAATTATGACGACAACGACGATGTCCGCCCGGTCTCGCCAGCCGGGACGGAGCGCGAAGTCGCTTTCTTTACCAGGGATCTCCGGTTTGTTATCTAATTACCTTTCCGAATCGCAATAATTTCTCCGAAACCCGGATGGAGGCTCGACTGAGTCTTGATATGTTGGGCGCCAGGTGCGATTCCTCACACCACGATACGAGATCGTAATTCTCTCAGGCGTGAGTTTCTCAGATTTGTCACGGTCGGAAGAGGAGAGGGAGCGTAGCTCAATTAATCCACTCAAATAACAAGAACATAGGATAATATATTTAACCACATAATTCCCGACATGAATAACGATCAAACGCGAGATGACCGAGGACCTTTGTCCTCGCCAAACGCACGAGGTTACGCACTTACGAGTAACGCGGACGTACTTACAACTAACGCGGACTTAACCGGAAACGATAATCGCGAGGCTCTCGCACGCGTGAAAGCCACTTCCCGAGTTGACCGCGGATCGCCCGATCTCGCGAGTCCCGAATGACCGCGAATCCCTCGATTACGCGAGTCCCGAATTACATAAATGACCGCGAATCTCCCGATTACGCTAGTCCCGAAAAACACAAAACTGCCAGGCGCCCTGCGCCACGCCGCGATCAAGTGATGCCGGCCGAAAGCTCCCGTCGCTACTCGCGGTTCTCACCCCGCGGACGACTTTCACAACGCGAGTCCTTACCGCCTCCTCCACTCGTTTTACACGATACGACACGATAAGGCGAACGAGGGCGACCAATTTAACACGCACGCTGACTGTCGGCGGCCATACGCTCGAATTCCCCGAGACGGACAATGGCGACTATTTCTCCCGGTCAGATCCTTCCGCGGTATTTCTTCCGATTTCCGCGGAATTCATCGCCCGACTCTACAACGAATCACCATTTCACGCGGCACAACGCGACTCCCGGGAGGATCTCGGTATCGCGACGGTCTTACTTGACGAGGGCTGAGCAGTGGCCTTACAAACGTCGCTCGTTCCGGCAGCTCGTCGATCGGCTCGCAGGGCAGGATGGTGCCGGGTTGGTGGCTCGCACGACAGTGGCGGGTTTCCGGCCTGGCGGGATCACGCAGGGCTCGCGCGCACCCGCGCGCCGATGTTCCTAGCCCCATCAGGTGCTGCGCCCTGGCACGCTACCGGTCCCTCTAGGCGATCGCCGCGCTTTCCGAGGGCGCCCGCCGCGGCAGTTTCCGTCCGCCGGCGGTAGTTTCGGTCCGCCTTCATGAAACCGGCTGTCCAGGCCGCGACTCATCGCCTGGTTCCTCGACGGCCCGGCTGCCCGGGCCATGGCTCGTCGACCGATGGCGGTATACCGGCTTTTGGCCCGTTTCTTGACGGGGACCCCTTCGTCGGGGCGTACCCCCTTCCGGGTCCTCCGTGTACGGCTGCCGGGTGATCGTGAGGGTTATGTGTGCCTTGACAGGCTCCTTGTTGCTCCGGCTGTGGGCCCCAGCGTGACCCGCCCGTCGGCCGCCCGTCCTCGGAAGCTTCCGGCTGTCCACCTGCAAGACCCTCGGTGCGGCATACGCCATTACATTTTCCGTGTTCTTGGCCCTCTGCTCCGCACTCGCCACCTGTAAGTTTGCTGAAAGATTTTCTTTTTAACCTAAGACGCTCGCCCTCCACCCGTCCCGGGCGGAGGCACCATCCCTGACGCTTCCCTCGGCCGAGCCGAGGCAAGGGACGCGACATTTGTCACGTCACAAGATATATAATATATTTATATAATAATTTTCTTTTTCAGCGGCGGCGGAATTGGCGACTGATAATTTATCGGAATGAACAAAAATAGCAAACAATAAATACTCAGCACTTGTTTTCAAAATACGATTATTTCATTAGCATTACTAATGTTTTTTCTTTCACAAAAGAAAATAAAATTTATCTTAAAATGTTATTCCTGACCATCATACGTAACAAAAATAAAATATAATTCACTGTATATAACTATCAAATATCAGACTTCTTCTCTCTTACTTATTAAATATTTTTTCACATATTAAGTTGTATAAATAATATGAATAATATACTTAATGTAAAACTTATTTTACTGACTTTAAAACATATCTTTTATTAATTGGAAATTACCGTAAATAAATAATATTTTATTAGATTTTAATGGTTTTAACGAAGAACGTTTTGCTGTGATAAGCAAACCTGCAGAAGAAAACGCGCATTCAGATGCTGAACTTGTAATCGCGGTATGGGGCATAAATGCAGCATACCAATTTGTACAAATTCGGCAGTGACAACTTCATTTAATTTATTCTGCCATTGTAGAGGATCTTCGATAATAGATTCTCACATATGTAAATACTTTTTAACTTCGATGAAAATAGGATCTTCAGGAGGAATAATGCTTATTGTATGTTTCGCAGCTAACTCCAATCGTAACTTTTTAACTCCAAGAAGCTCACATGACTTATTATTAAGATAATCTGCTATTATGAAAAAGTAAAACTAAACATGAGAATTTAACTTATATATATCATAAAAATAATAATCTTATATTTGTGATTAATATATACAAGCTGTTGCAAATATAAACTATGTAAGACTTATATATACTTATAGGCTTAATTACAATATTAAGCCTAGATTTTGTAAATCTAGATGTTGTAAATTACCTAGACTAAATATTGCTTAGATATATAGTTCATAAAAACTGTAATAAAAGTTATATATAGCTTAATAGACAACATTTATATACACTAATTTTTTTATTGTATTAAAAGTATAAATTAATTTTATATAGCATGTAATCAAATGGAACCAAATATGGATATATTATTAAAAAATATATTTAATTATATTTCTCATTTTATATATAAAAACAATGTCATTCAATTGGACAATAAGTTTTACTAGAACAAAAATATTTGTTAAAATATGATCTAATCTAAAACGTCGCTTAATGTTAATAAATAAAATATAAAAATAATCTAACCTGCTCATTTCTAATATTCAGGGGAATCATTTTGTGGATCATATATATTAAAAATTCCTTAGGAGATTGCTGCTTGTCTGCGAAATATTTAACACCTCTAACACTTTAAAGAGTCGGATCCAGAAGTGCTCCGCAAACATGAGTTTCATGAATTTAAAATCACTTTTTTATATTTTGTAAAATAGTTTCTTTAAGTTGTTTTACTACGAATGAATCGTATTCATTTACACACATACTACTCTCAACATCTGCCCTAAAAATATTAAAGAAGTAATTGATACAACAGCATCTATTAACTCAGCTTTTTAGGCGGCGCAGGAGTCTACGAAACGCTACGCTAGTACGCTACTGCTGTTCATGGAGCTCGCATTCGCTAGCGCTATCATGGCTCCATGAACGGAGTTAATAGCGTTAGCGTTGGTAGCACGGTAGCGAGCTCCCTGAACGCACCCATAGCATACAGTATACAGAGTATATTTTATTTATTTATTATTATTTTGGTAATTCTTATTGCCTTTCAAAAATACCAATGTTTCAAACATTTTATCAGATAGAAGTCCACGAGTAGGCGAATGTATGATTCCCGCAAAAGAAAAGAGTCTCTCTACAAGAGCAGAAGAACACAGACTAGTATTGAATTTTATAAACACCTTTTTCACACGTGGGTATCAAGCGTTTTCTGTTTATTATTAAAAAAAGAAATCAATTCCGAATCTGTATTCGATTGCTGCAGACTATTAGATCCATCAAGGATAAAGAATTTATCTTCACTGGAATTAGAGATAATTGTGGTTTCAAGAGGTTCAAACTCGTCTATAGCCGCGTTACACAAGTTTCGAAAACCTAACACTTTTTCGCTGGACATGGTCTTTGGAAGCCACTTTAGTTTAAATGCCGGGTATAAACACGAAGCAATGATAGCATCGTTTACTTTTGGCGAAAAATTAAAGAAGTCTTCAAATCTTTTCTCGAGTGAAGTAATGAAAATTGCTACGACGTTATCTAAAAATCTCAGATTTTTTTCATGTAACATTTTCATTCTCAGTTTAAGAGACAAAAGAGTTGGCATTAAAATAGTAGCATTCATTTTCGCTCTCCGATCAGTCTAATGCTGACGCAATGGGAGATAATACAACGATGCATTCTTCTAAATAATTTAACTCTACATCTTTAAAAAGAACATTTGAATCTAATTTTGGCATTAACTTATTAAGCTTTTCTCGATGTACTAAAAGATCGGACAGCGCATCAAATAACGAATTCCAGCGTGTAAGGATTGGATACTTTAAACTTTTCCCTACGAAATCAACAATTTTCTTTGATGTTTTTGGTCTTTGAGACATATTCCACACATCGTGCATTTTCCCATTGCTGTATGATGAATTTTGGATGCAACAAAATTTTGTTTCAACGCTTTTGTAAAGTCCGTAATTCAATAATGGGTTGAATATTGGTGTCCTCTTGCTTGATATTACAAAATTCAAAATCTGTATCTAATTCATCGACGTATTCATCTAAATCGTGTTCGTCATTACAATCTGAAAAAGAATGCATTTATAAATATTCAAATGTACAATGACCAAAAATAAAAAAATATGTGATTATTAATTCATCAATTTCATCATGCATACGAACATTCAAAATCTATTTCTCCTTCCTTTTCTTTCTCTAGCACAGTAGGTATTTCTTCTTCTAGCACAGTTGGTATTTTTATCTTATAACCGAATTCTTTAAAGGCTTTGACAAAATTCGATCGGTTGTCAGTTACCGTTGAAACTATCTGTTTGTTGTTCAAATTATATTGCATATTTATTTTAAATAATAAATTTGCTATCGAAATATAATTATGTGTTCCCTTAAAACGTTTACATGGAAGAACAGCACTGTGACGTTGAAGAGTGTTTTCGTCGATCCAGTGTACCGTCACGCCCATGATATCTGCTGTACTGCATATAAATTTTACGTTTTGAAACACTTGTAATAGTTGTCCAGTAACGGATATACGGTCCTTTTCTATCTTTCGACTAAAAGTTCGACGAGACATTACTATTATAGAACTGTCTAAACCTCGGCATAAGTCAATAAAATTTAGATCGTTAACAGTATTAAGTGGTTTCATACTTTTCACAATGTAATTCATTACATTTTTATCAAAGAGTGCTTGTTTCTGTTTGTTGCTGGGTATTTTAACCTCACTAATTTTCAACTGCTTTTGTTTTACACAACTGCTTCCAACGTCAATGTTTGTAGGAATTGTAAGTGCAGATTTGCCATCATTTGCCACTTTTCTTTTTTTACGATTAGGATAGGATTTTATCGACATCTCGGTGAATTTATTGAATTCTGTAGGATGTAATCTCTGAAATTCAAATTTTAATAACACTTATGCTATGTACATATTTAATTGATTTCTCGGGTTTGTTCAAAGAAGGCTTTAGATTTAGGTTAGGATTATTATCATTTTTACCGGTTTTGCTAAATCTTATTAAACATTTATATTTTTTATAATTTTATAAAGAATTTACCTTTAGATGTGTACGAAAATTAGTTGTCGCATTTATTGCACCTTTTATCATTATTTTCTTACGTTTGGCATTGGACATCTCACATTGACCATTGCCATCTATATTTTTTATGACGAATAATTCGCCATTTAAAATAGCTGGTATATTTTCTTTTTCGCAGTAGTCGCAGTCTTTAGATGTTCCGGGTTCAGCGTCTATTTCTTACATTATATGCTGGCTATCCTGCTATTGCTCTTATATTAGCAAAAATCCTCGTAAAAACTAATTTCATAATCTGCCGGCACGACGCAAAGGCTCACGCGACCCTTCGCCATAAACAAACGGATCGCGAGATAGATACACATTCTAACATTCTCAAAAGCATGGTGGAATAAGTAAGAGGTGTGCTCGACAAGCAGACCAAATTTCGACCCGTTCTGCGCACATATTTGCTCCGTGCGTTTCAGGTCGCGCCATTTACCGCTATCGCCATGCAAATAAAAGTGGAAACAACGAGATATGTTTACAGGCAGTTTGCAAAAAAAAATATAAAAAACAACTAACGTGTGATTATTACCAAAGCTTCTTGTGCAATAGATGCATTGTATTTTTTTACATTTTACTGTTAATAATTTTGGTAAGTAAAAATTGCTATACGCGCGCAATCTATGATTGTTACTATATAATTGGAGGTTAACTGCACAGCGGTATTTATGTCACTTTAATTACTAGAACTCCTATTTTTTATATCAGAAAACAATAAATAATAACTAGTGCTAATTAAATATTGCTTTTAACTGATTTCAACGTGGCGAGAATGTTTTGCTCTTGCGTTTCGATACGTCATGCCGCGTTTTTCGTCCTCGTCCACGCGATACACGTGCCCCGTTTGCGAACACGCGGAACGAAAGTACGAAAAAGTCCGCTTCGGCCGCGGCCGTCATTTCGTCTGTATGTATGTATGTGTGTATGTGTGTGTGTGTGTATGTGTGTGTGTGTGTATGTGCCTTTACCAAAATTTCTATAACGCCAGAATTAATCAACCAAATCTTAACGAATTATATATATGAAATAGGGGTAGAAAAAACTGAAAAATATAATAGAATTAATAAAAATTGCTAATAATTAAGGGGTTCTTTTTCTTTTAATGTTAATGCTCTAACTTCTGTAATTTTTTAGATATCAAAGTGCATTTTTTTTTTAATCGATAGAGTATCATGTAAGGAAGGTTGGGATTGAATTTGGCAATGATTGGTAAAAATGCGGTTTTTTTAAAATAAAATTTTGAATTTTTGTAGAAATGTTTATGCTTTAACTTCCGCAAATTTAAAGATATCGATTTATTTCTAATTTTATTATATTTTTCAGTCTTTTCTACCCCTATTTTATATATAACTTTTTAAGATTTGGTTGATTAAATCCAGCTTTTTAATAATAATAAGCCTAGTTGCATAGGAAAATATTCCACTCTGAGTTTACTATTCTTTCACCCGAGCGCTTTCGTAGCTCGTAACTATCCCCTCCAACCAAACGCACAGAGCGAGAGACAAGTGGCCTTCCATATTGGATAAGGAGCAATAAATACAAGTTAATCTGTGATTGAGTGTGTTTTCCAGAAATGGTAGCATGTAGTGTTAGAAATTGTAAAAATTGCAGTGAAAATGTCAAAGAAAAAAAATTAAATTTTATTCTTTTCCAAAAAATCCTGAATTTGCGACAAAATGGATGAATGCCTGTGGCAAGAAGGTTAACCTCAAAACTGGTAAATACATTGAGTTTTATTGTACGTAAAAATGGTAATAGATAATACATTTTTTAATGTTAAAAATGTTACAGCACGCATATGTTCCACTCATTTTCTATCATCATGTTACAAAAAAAAACCCGAACATTATGGAGATTATTCTCCAACGACAGTAAGAAGTCTTCTGCCTGATGCTGTTCCGACAGAGAATCTGTTGAATGATCAACAAATTTTAAGAGAAATAAATAATGATCCTTCAATTCATGTTAATATTAATAAGAACTCAAGGTATACAATATGTAAATGTGTTTGTGCTAGTTTGTTATTGCTAATTATTAACATATTAATTTAGAAATATTTACCCATTTACAGACTTATGCCAGTGGCTGAATATTCTAGTTCAATTAAAGTTGGTGGAGTCGACTCAACTATCCATAAAGAAAATAATGATACTAGTACAAATAACTATAAATTAATAACCTCAAGTAAAAATGTGGAAAATGCAATTCCATTAAGGATTACAGAAGATGCATCGATACCACCAATAAATGAAAAATTAAGTGCGAATATTATAGAAAATGATAAGTATGTGTTTTTAATATCTTTCAATATTATTTTATTTTTTCTAAGAATATTATATATTTAATTACTTATTTATTTATAGTTTTTTTGACCAGCAAACATCTATTTTTGATCAAACAAGTTGTGCAAGTTGTACTCTTATAAAACGCAAAGCAGATTCCCTTTTAGATTTTGAAAAAAATTGTTGTCTGTTTTGATGAAATATATATATCACACAAAGTTGAGATTGACAGAAAAGCTGAGCAAGCAGTTGGTCCTCACAAAACATGTCAAATTAGCATTGCTCGTGGCTTATTTAGTAAGTGGAAGCAGCCAATTTATTACAGTTACGATCAAGCTCTCAATTCGTCTATCATTAATGAAGTCATTACAAAATTACACGATGCGGGTTATACTGTAGTCGCAGTAACCACGGATCTAGGCCCATCTAACAGCAAAACTTGGAAAGATATGAATGTCGGAATCGATAAAGAACAAACATGTAATTTTACACATCCAAGTAACGATAATCTTAAAGTATTTGTTTTTGTTGATGGACCTTATTTGCTCAAACTTATTAGAAATCATTACTTTGACAGCGGATTTTTGATAAACGATAAACATATCAGCAAAACATGTATAGAAAGAATGCTGTCAATAAATTGCAGGGATTTAAAAGTTATGTTTAAAGTAACTAAAGCTGATCTTAATGTTGCTGGTCAAGCAAGACAAAAAGTGTCAACGGCTGCAAAACTTTTTTCTCAAACAACAGCTCGAGCTATAGGATGGTGTGGAGAGCAAGGTTTTCTTTACAAAGAAGAAACTTGGAAAGAAACTGCTGAAATTGTTCAACTTGTCAACGATTGATTTGATTTATTCAATAGCAAAAGTATATGAAAGAGATCCTAAGAAGAAATCTTATGGACTTAATTTAGACTATCAGAATAACTTATTGAATACAATGACTAATTTCATGTATGAAATGAGAGTTGGTGGTCACAAGAATTTGTTACCTTTTCAAAAAGGTGTAATATTAAATAATACCTCTCTTCAACAGTTCCTACCTTATCTTCAACAAAAATATAGAACAAATGACTTCAACTTAACTTACATTTTGACAAACAGACTTACGCAAGATTGTTTAAAAAATTTATTTTTTTTTCTTCGGGCAATGGGAGCAGCAAATGATCAACCTTCTGCATTAAACCTTCGATACAGATTACGTTGGTATCTATTAGGCAAGCATGCATTTGACATGCTTTCTAATGCTGTAAATACTGAAGTTGATGGAGATGAAAGCAATTTGATTAATTTTAACGACACAGAAGACCCACTAATAGCAGCAGCTTTTGATGTAGGCCAAAAAGAGTATCCTAATCCAGCGATCAACTTCAGTATTGATGAAGAATTAATTAATACATTTCAGAATAAAGAGTTTATAAATAATGATGTAAATGAGTTTCAGAGCGATATGGGTATGTACGAACGGATCAATTGAAACTAATAATCTGCGATTACTAATGCGTATTAATAATTACACAAATTTAATGTTTTCTTTCCTAACAATGAGTTTTAAAATAGTTTACTTTATTCTGTAACTTATTAATATATAATGAAGAGCTTGTATTTAATATTGTATATAATCAAAATGTTACTATAAAAAAAGAAAAAAAGTACTTGAAAATATTTCAAATTTTATTGTTTACAACTTAGACTTTTTAATAAAAGAATATAAGTAATAAAAGAACTATTAGTACAAATAAAGAATAAATATATAGAAAAATTTAATAATATTTAATGAATGCAGATTTCAATGATTATAGTTGCAAGATTCAAAAAATTTCTTCAAATACTTAATTTATTCATTAATTAAGATAATAAATATTAAATTTGTATTATTATTAAAAAGTTTTCTAATCAAAGAAGAATAGTCTTTTCAACTTATATCACGGATAAATAATTTCTATGAAAAGAAATTTAAGTTTGATATACTTTACAAAGAATCAGGTTATACTCGATTTCTTGTGTGTATACATACTGTAATTTATACCACTGTAATATTAATATAGCTCTAGTTATGCTATTTTCACATAACTAAAGTTTTTCTTTCTTGCAAATATTTTTCATGTTTTTGTGTGTATATTTTTAATTTTGGTACATTTCTTAAATAATAAACTTAGGTATTCAATTCTCATAATAAATAAAGGAAACATCCGTATCTTTTTGTGAGCGCAATATGTAAGTATGAAACTTTATTACTGGTTTCGTTATGTTAAACAAAAGGAATTAATAAATATATTGAAGAAATTTATTTATTTTTTTTTACCTTTAACCCATTTCTGATATTTCTAATAAAAATATATGAATATAAAAAAAAATATATATGACCATAAAATTATTTATTTTTTTATATTTAATTTGAATGTTTTTTTGTCATTTTATTTCTACAGTTTTTTGTGAATGTATAAAAATACTCGAAATTTAACAAGGTGCACGATTTAAAAACTTTATAAAATTATTTATTTATTATGAGAAACGTTTATGTTTGATATATATTTCTTGACGTTAATATTTTTATGAGTATTGGAATGTTTTTTTTC
The DNA here is from genome assembly GCA_030770255.1 of Temnothorax ravouxi. NCBI lineage: Eukaryota > Metazoa > Arthropoda > Insecta > Hymenoptera > Formicidae > Temnothorax > Temnothorax ravouxi. Next base: position 111,308 of record JASTWP010000087.1, read on the forward strand.
AGGATGTTTACGATACTCTCATATACTTTTTAAACTTTAATATTATTAATTGTTTTTCTGGTATTCTTTATTTTTAGATATTCCACAAAATGAAGAAACCCTTATACAAGAGATTATTGAAACTAAAGGTTTAAAATATATTGCTGGTTACGTTGCACATAAATTTAAAATAAAATATCCTACACCTTAGGTGATGAGACAAGAAGATTAGAACTCGATAATGATCATTTTGATTGGATTCAATTTCTTTCTAATGGTTATCTCACTTATCCTAGTGACTTAATTAATGTAGCGAACATTATGGAAAAACAGTTTGTTCTTTTTCATGGCGAGTTTGGCTTAAGTAAAGAAACATTTATATTTCAAAAAGTCACTAACTTATTAGTCAAACAAAAAATAAATGATAGATATATTGTACCTGAAGAAGTAATATTGTGCCTGGTTCGTACACGTACTTATATTATATTAAGAGAAATTAATAAAAAAATGATCTCTGATATTAATAATAAACATAAGAAAAAAAAGTCTTAAAATTTATACATTAATATTTTGTAACATTTTTTCTAATAAATCTTATGAAAAAATATTTAGTAAATTTACTTTTATTTATTTATCTATACTTTATTTTTAAATGCCTATATGGCTTCAAATGTACATTATTATTATTATTAACTAACAATTTGAATCATTTTTAATTAATAAACTGATATTTTTCAATTAAATTAATTTATTAATTATTTTTTTATTATTAAAATTAATTCCACGTTTGAAATACCGCGAACTTAGAAGCAAAATGTTGATTAGCTAATATACCAATATGGCTGGTCATTTGTTCCACAATACTGATTCGCTAACCATTAGCGTGCGCAAGAGCACACCTTGTTTCCTTACCATGCTCAAAAGCTTCTAATGAGAACTGCTTCGGCGACCGAAGGTCGGTACATAAACGGCGTTGAAAATTGAGGGTATAGCCGTATAGGATAGCGATGATAAGGGACCAATATAGCCAATAATCTAGTTATTAAAACTATACAATTTTTTTACCTTAAAGCACTTACAATTTAGTCAAATATTAGCCCTTAATATTGAACTGTTTTGCTGTAAAAAATAAAAATAGAAGTTTTGAAAATAATTCATATCTTTTGATCGGCTTAACCGATTTTGATGAAATTTTAATATGTCGTAGATATCATAGCAACACATTTGTGGAAAATTCGGGAAAGGTTTCTGATGACAGAAACATTGATAAAAAAATAAATAAACGTTCTTGATTTTTTAGTCCCGATATCTTTCTTGTACAATTACGAAAAAGTTTTTCTAAAATCTTGGAGTAGTTTCCCATCGGACATAATTTTTTGGAAGCGATAAAACGGGTAGGCGGTACTTTTAAAAAATAAAATATTTTTATTCATTTTTTTAAAACATGATATGTTTTTGGTACGATCGCTATATATTTTACATAGAATTTTGGGATAGTATTCTACAAGTAATTTTTTCGAACCAATAAAATAAGTAGGCGAAAGTTAAAAAAAATAAAATATTGTTTTTTATTTTTTTAAATTATGATATGCTCTTCGTACCATTGCCATATTTTTTTGTAAACTTTTGAGACGGTATTCTATAACAAGTAATTTTTTTGAACCAATAAAATGGGTAGAAAGTACTTCAAAAAACAAAATATTTTTTTCAAAATTATTGTAGTTTTTTGGTATCTACTATCGCCATATCAAGAGTAATGAGGGAAGTTTGGGGGATAGGAAAGAGGATGTAGAAAAAAGATTGGAAAAGAAGGATCTGGCTATACGATACCCTGATATGGAGACTGTGATGGGACACGGGGCAGAAATATGGGGATAGAGAAAAAGGAGGAAAGTAGAAGTGATACACGAGAGATATCTCAGATGGACAGTCGAATTAATTTGGAGGACCCCAGGGTATAGGGTTAGAGATGAACTGGAAAAGGAAAAAATGAGAGCCAGAGCAAGCAAGAGGGCATGGAAGTTCGAAAGAAAGCTGGAAGAAGGTAAAGGAGGAAAAATAGCGAGAAAATGTTTGAAAGAAATAAAAGACAGATAGAAGAAGGAAAGGATTATAAGCAGATGGGAGTAAGAGAGAAAAGACTACATGGAAAGGATCGGTATAGAGGTTGGAGGGGAGGAGGAGTTGGAATAGGAGGTATTGGAATATAAGGAGAAATCGAAGCAAAGACGCGAAGAGATGGAAAAGATCATGGAATCTAAATACAATAAGGGGTACAAGGTACAAGTTTATAAGAAAGGACGGGATTCCGGAATATCTAGAGAAGGGATGGGAGGAGGCAAGATGGAGCAGAATTGCAAGGTTTAGACTAGGCAACAAAGTTAGGGAGGGACCATACTGGGAAAAAGAGAAAGATAGAAAATGCAGGATATGTGAGAGGAAGGAGGAGACGTGGGAACATGTCTGGGAAGAGTGTTCAAGATGGGAGGATTGGAATGGAGAGAGCTGGCAGGACGTGGTAGGGAGGATATTGAGCGAAAAAGGAGAGGGGAAAGATTGGATGAAAGCGATAGAGGAAATGAGGCGGGGTGGAGGGAGAAGAAAGGAAAAAGAGGTTACGTAGTAGATGGCTAAGAAAATCATTTAATTTCAGATAAGGTCAGAGAAAAGGAGAGTACGTGACAAAGGGAAAGAATGGAGTTCAGAGCGAAGGTGTTAGTAGAGAAGGAGACACTGGAGAAGCTGATAAAGGAACAAACAAGTGAGATAATAAGTGGGTTAAAGGAAGAAATAAAGGACCAGAGAGAGGTGATTAAGAGACTGAGAAAAAAGTACGCAGACCAGAACAAGGCACAGGAAAAAGGAAGAAAGACAATAGCGAAGAGAGCAGGGGCAGGCTAGAGGAAAGGAAATGGTGGTCCGATGACGATGAGAGGAATGGTGACGAGAGAAGGAAGAAAAACGTGATAAGAATAGAGAAGAACAGATAAAAAGGGAACAAACTGGGAGAAGGTGAAGAAGCTGTTCACAGAGGGACTGAAGATAAGAGTAGAAATGAAGGAAGTAAGCGTGATAGGGCTGAAAGGAGAATGGCTGACGATGCTTGTGAAGATGGGAAGCGAGAAGGATAAATTGAGGGTGTTAAACGCGAGAAGGAGGGAAAGGAGCAGGCTAAAAGTGAAGATGGACGAGGACAAACCCATAGAAAAAAGACGCAAAGAAAGAGAGGAGAAGAAAAAGATAAAAGAATGGAGGGAGGAGAATGGCGGGAGACCAAGAAGATCGGCGAAAGAGGAGATAGCAAGAAAAATGGAGGAGAGCCTACTGATGGACACAGACAAGGATGAAGAAGAAAGGAAGAGAGGAAAAGCAAAGAACGAATGAGGAAGAAGGAAGCCATGCAAACACCAGGAGGAGGAGATGAAAGGAGAATACGGCCGGATTATACAATGCTTTCGATTTTTTTAGTTTTACGATTTTTTGATTCTTTTGATTGTTTAATTTCGATTTTGGTTTTCGAGATTAATTTTGGTTTGTACAGGGTTGGGTACATTCCTTTAAAACGCCATCTGTAAAGTTTGGGTACGTTCCGTAAAAACGCCCTTTAAGGCCCCTTCGAGGCAAATAAAGTACTTTTTAAATAAATGAATGAATGAATGAATGGTACTATCGTTATATTTTTATTTAGAATCTTGGAATGGAATCCTACAACAAGTAATTTTCCGGAATCGATTAAATAAATAAATGCAGGTACCAAAAAAAATAATAAAATAAAGTAAAATGAAATAGGATAAACTATAATCGTATTAAATCAAATGTTTATTAATGAAGTACACATACACATTTGTTTCGTGCGCCGCCGAGGTTGCCTCGGGACACGAATGAGTTGCCAGGACGCCAGGACCACCCTGTCCAGGGCGCGGGGCAATAAGCCGAGGAGTTAGCGAGGAGGAGGTTTAGATAACGCACGCAGTTTTTCTTGGTTTGACAAGCACAATTTATTCAACACTGGTATACAATTCTCGCACTCTCGCGCACCCGAGCGGGCTGACCCTTCGCGGAAATCTTGAGTCGCTCGGTTTCTCTGCGCGGCTTGCGGAACGGAGATCTTGAAGATCGATGAATGACCGACCTCGCGATCGGAGATCTTGCACGCGGCCGACGGATATCTTGCTCGCGCGGCAAATGAGCAACCGCGAACACGGAAACGTGCGAAGGGCTCCCGCGCACTATGGTTCCTCGGGGACGCGAGAACGGAGATGATGTTGACACTAGATCACAAGAGATACGAGACGCGGCAGCGCCGCTTTTACATGTACGGCCCTCGTCCGGATAGGAGGCCCGTGGCGGGGGTCGTCGCCTTACGACGGACGAATCATGTCGATCCGCGAGGTAGATAGACGAATCTCATCGATCCGCGATGTAACGCGTTGAGCGGTGTACGCGAATTAGGAACGCATGCGCGTTTTACTTTTGTATGTTTGAATTCGGAAACGTAGACGCGACAACCGTGTGAGCTCGGGAGAATTCGGCTCGGGCCCGAGGGTTGCTTGTGCTTGCGCCAGGTACGTTCGCTGTCACGACAGAGCCCCATCGCATCGACTTACCTTATTCCTAAACAACATTCGTTCACATAATCACTCTCATACTATTATTTACACTATTCATAGTTATATTCATATGGATGGACTAATCTTCATTATTATCTTTATTGATAATAATAGGCGTGATGCCATCTGTTTTAAATATATTTAAATATAAAAAAATATTAAAATATATGTAAAACAAAACTGCATCACGCCTGTTTATCAATGAAGATAGTGTGATGAAGATTAGTCCATCCATATGATTATAAATAGTGTAAATAATAGTATGAGAGTGATTATGTGAACGAATGTGTATGTGTACGTCATTATTTTGAGTGTATGTGTACGTGTATGTGTATGTGTACTTTATTAATAAACATTTTATTTAAAACGATTATAGTTTATCTTTTCACAATTATTTCAATTTACTTTATTTTATTATTTTTTTAGTACCTGCATCTATTTATATAATTGATTCCGGAAAATTATTTGTTACAGAAAACCGTCTCAAAAGTTTACAAAAAAAATATGGCAATGGTACGAAGAGCATACCATAATTTAGAAAAATAAAAAACAATATTTTATTTTTTTTAACTTCCGCTTATCTATTTTATTGGTTCGAAAAAATTACAAATTGTTGTAGAATACTATCCCAAAATTGTACATAAAGTATATGGCGATCGTACCAAATCATATTTAAAAAAAAATAAAAATATTTTATTTTTGAAAAGTACCGCCTACTTATTTTACGGCTTCCAAAAAAATTATGTCCGATAGAAAACTACTCCAAAATTCTAGAAAAATTTTTTCGTAATTGTACAAAAAAAATATCGGGACTAAAAAAATCAAGAACATTTATTAATTTTTTTTATCTATGTTTCTGTCATTAAAAACCTTTCCCGAATTTTCCACAAATGTGTCTCTATGATATCTACACATATTAAAATTTCATCAAAATTGGTTAAGCTGATCAAAAGATATGAATTGTTTTCGAAATTTTTATTTTTATTTTTTACAGCAAAACGGCTCAATATGAAGGGCTAATATTTGACTAAATTGTAAGTGACACTGATAGCAATCAAAGCAAAAAAATGAGCATGATGCGTGTGGGGGCACGTTGACCCTTCTTATCCGGCTACGGCCTTTCAAAAAGGGACAAAATATGTAATTAGTAAATACATTTAAATACATTTAAATACAAGATACACTTAGATTAAGTAATTAAATACAAAATACAAGATACTTAATTATTCGGTATTTAAATACTGTATTTAAATAAGATAGGTACGTATGTAAATACGTATGTCAGATACTTTAAGATACGTATTTGCCCAACCTTGTTACATAGATAAGTCACGCAGATTCTGTTACTCGATTAGTTGTTATTTTAAAACCTAAATGTATTCATAAGAATATCTAACTTCAGCATTTAAGTATTACTTATTAACAATGTTAAAATATTTTATCAAAACGTAGAATAAGATTGCCGAACTTAATTAACGTAAACAATATTTAAATTTATTTTTATTTTATATTCTAATGAAAATTTCTTGATTCCTAGTTTCTCCAACCGGATCTTACTTAGATAGCTTGGTTGCCAACATTTCATATCAAAATCCACCAGGACCTCTTATTTCGCAATATGATGGATATGAATTTATGTGTGGAGACCGTTATACGCCATCTACATGCACAAAACCATGCACATGTACTCATGTTTATCATATTTCACTTGGAGCACTCGTGGATGTATTAATCTATGACAAAAGTATGTATGGCATTATAAAAAAGATAAATACAGCACATTTTTTACACATAATTTGTATTTTATACATTTTATAACAAAAGTAAAAAAGCATTGTAAATTAATTATAATTTAAAAAATTCTGTGGATTATATACAAGGAAGACCGGGACTATTTGTCTACAGGGGCTATGTGTCCACAGTACTGCTATCTAAAGTTTTAAGAGACAAACGTCTCTACCATTATAACAAATAGTTGAAAAATGTTCCACGTAAGAGATTTAAAAGTTACTTGTTTTCTTGCGCTGCTTTTCGCGGACGCTACACTGATAAAAATTAGGAATGTGCCGGATAGTGAAATTGCCGGATACCAGATATCGGATATCCGGTAATAACGTGAAACCGAATACCGGATATTTACCGGATATCCGGGATTTTAATTATCCGGCCGGATACCGGATATTTACCGGATATCCGGGATTTTAATTATCCGGCCGGATACCGGATATTTACCGAATATCCGGGATTTTAATTATCCGGCCGGATACCGGATATTTACCGGATATCCGGTACTAATTAAAAAAATATATATTTTTTGGAACTAATAAATAGTAACAATACTAACAACGTAGTCAATACTGAATGAATGGAATTATTCATGTTAAAGTTGAATATTATTGAAAATTGAGAGATTCGCATCGCTGAGTGACAAAACAAAAAAAACTATGAAAACATTGAAAAGTAAGATTTATTTAATATTTATTGTCTGATTTATATATAGTCTTTTTACTTTCTTTCTCATACTAGTTTCAACTTTCAACACTTTAAACATTACTCAGTAATCATAATTTAATATTATCAAATTTTTCATGATAAACAATAACATTTCAGCGTTTTGCAGTGACAATATATTTCGATTATCGGAATAAACCAATTTTCCTGCGCTAAAAAGTTTTTCTGAATGCACGGAAAAAGGTGGGGCACTCAAGTATTTCAAAACCAAAGTTTTGAGGTTAGGATATTCTAAATGAGTTTTCCACCATGTTAAGGGTCGACAGGAGTAACACTACCGACCTCTGTCGGGTTGCTTAGCTGCGAGTCTGTATTTTATTTATTATAAATTTTTTAAGAGCCAAAATGGAAAATTCGGCTATGTACCAGCTTGCGGCTGATCTTACTGATTAAAACGAGCATAAGTTTAATGAGATTCGTTAATTAATTTGGCTAAACTTTGGGATAAGCCGTTCCTAAGCAGCTTTGCAGGCTTGCTTAGAGCTGCAAAGCTGCTTAGAGCTGCTTATCCCAAAGTTTAGCCAAATTAATTAACGAATCTCATTAAACTTATATGCTCGTTTTAATCAGTAAGATCAGCCGCAAGCTGGTACATAGCCGGATTTTCCATTTTGGCTCTTAAAAAATTTATAATAAATAAAATACGGACTCGCAGCTAAGCAACCCGACAGAGGTCGGTAGTGTTACTTCTGTCGACCCTTAAGGGATCCTCATTTCTTGGTGACAAAGGTAGCATCAAGTATTTCGTTAACTCGGCATTGCAAACTGCAGTTTTTTTTTTACTCCTATCACTCGGTTGTCTTTGAAACAATGTGTTGCTTGACGAATCCTCAAAACTGCTGTTATCAGTATTATCGTTATCTGATTTTGATTTGTTTACTATGTCATCGAAGCACTTCCAAATGTCGTCGTGTGTTTCACTAATGATATCTTGTTTTTGAAGAAGCCTGACATTAGTGACATTAGAACTGCGTGTATTGTTTTCATAATCATCGGTGGCTCTATTCGTTTCAAGCAATTCATCAATGATCCACTTTTTGGCCTTATTTTTATCTAATAAAAACTTAGTTTTGAATCTTGGATCTAGCACCGTGGCCAGTACAAAACATTTTCGATCCTTTATATTGAATCCTACGTAATAATAAAAAATGATATTATTTATAATACTATCGTAAATTTATTCGAGTAATGAACATTACAATACCTAAAGAATCAAAAAATCGTTCTTCTAACGCTTTCTTGAGCTCTTCCTTCAACATCACTATTCCAGCATCCTTTTGTCGTTTTGAGAGATACGAGTGTAGAATAACCACTACCGGAATAACGTATCCAATTGTCTCGCAATCAGAACTTGCTATTTTAGTAATTTTCTCAAATGGTTGGAGGACGCGTATAATATTTTCTACCATACTCCATTGCATAGATGTAAGGGTTGGTATATCTCTTTCCGCAGCATATGCAGTTACTGCTTGTCGTTGTTCATGAAGTCTTGACAACATATAAAATGTGAAATTCCATCGCGTTGTAACATCCTGGATTAATTTATGAATTGGCAACTTTAAATTTTCCTGGATGCTACTGAGTTTTGAGCAAGCGAGTGAAGAATGGCTAAAGTGTCCAACAATTTTTCGACATTTTCCCAAAATTTCACCGAAATTTCGATTTTTAAAAATGCAATCGTGGATCACGACTAGTAAAGTGTGAATAAAACATCCTACATTCTCTTTTAACATGCCTGTAAGATTTATGATAGTTGGTATTTAAGAAACTTACTTTAAGAATATAAAAGGTTAAAGCTCTCGCATAAACAAACACGTGAAATACAGGCAAATGAGAACCGAAGCGCCGAATTTTATTACACAACAATAGTATAATTTTCTCAATTGCACCGATGGCGTTATCCCACGAGCTTATGGACTACCGAAGATACATAAGGTCAATTGTCCACTCAGGATTATAGTCTCATCGGTTAATAGCCCGCTGCAACCATTAGCCAAGTTTTTACAAGACTTAATACAGATGAGCATGCCCAAGGCGAATAATCGCGTGGAAAATAGTTTCGAGTTAATTAGGAGTCTAGTGGGTACACACTTAGACGACCATTTTGAGTTGATATCCCTTGATGTGGTATCGCTGTTACAAACGTTCCTACGGATTTAGCTTTGACCTGTATTAAAGATAGATGGCCTTATATCGCGGCAAACACTACCATACCGCAGGAAGAAATTTTGAGTGCTGTTCAATTCGTGCTGGATTTGACGTATTTTGTATTTGATATAGTGATTTATAAGCAAACTTTCGGTTTGTCGATGGGATCTCCTTTGTTTCCTGTGGTCGCGGATCTGGTAATGCAGGATTTGGAGAAGAAGGCATTAGAGCGCCTCCCTATCATTATACCGATTTATTGTAGATACGTGGACGATATTTTGATGTCCATCCCGATTTCTCTTGTTAAGATGGTTTTGGAGACATTTAATTTCTTCCATAATAGATTGCAGTTTACGGTGGAGATTGGACGTAATAAAACGATTAACTTTTTGGATACTACGGTAATTATTAACAATAGAATCGTGGAATTTAATTGGTATCACAAGCCCACGTTTTCTGAACGATATTTGAACTTTTTCTCCCACCACCCAACCTGTCATAAAATAGGCACAATTTTTGGCTTGATCGATAGAGGGTTTCTGCTGTCTCACCCTAGGTATCACTAAGAAAATTTGAGTAAACTTGTCAATATTTTATTAGTCAATGGGTATCCTCGGTATTTTATTTTTAAGCACGTAAGGACAAGGTTGCTCAAATTGGTTGATGAACAGCAAAGGACGGGGGTAATGGATTCGCATATTTCGACTCCAAAAAACGGGGAATTCGATCGATTTTTTGTCATTCCTTATATTGATAAGATTTCTAACGTCCTCGGCAACACGGTCAGAAAGTTCAACTTCCACACAGCCTTTGTTGGTATAAACAAACTAAATCTTTTTGTTAAGCCACATAAGAATGTGTTGCATGATTTTGCTCAGAGGGGGGTCGTTTATAAAATTTCCTGCCGTGATTGCGACGCCTTTTACGTTGGCCAGACCATGAGACAATTGGGTACGCGGGTTAAGGAACATCGTAATCAGCGAAAAAGCTGTCGGTTGTGTCCCAGCACCGCCTACAGGGACATGAATTCCATTGGAATAACATCGCAATCTTGGACAGAGAGAGATCTTATACCCGGAGAAGCGTCTCGGAGATGTTTCACATTAGGCGCCAAACCAATGGCATTAATTTGCAGAAGGACACGGCGAAATTGAGCAGCGTTTATTTACCGATCATCGAGAAATTTTCTCACATGTAACTGCGCCTCTCGGTTGTTTATACATCTAATGGTTATTTGTTATGTTCGATGCTTCGTGTTCCTCTGTACAGTATAAGTCTTGCGCTCCCGTGATAACGACGTGACTTGTACATATTGTAAACAAAATGATAATTTGTGCTCGAGCGACGATGTCCGTTAATCTCTACGTGGTGACTGTCAGGTAATACTGTTTGTTTTATATTTCTGATTAATTATTCAGATTTTGAATTGTTTTCTTTTTTTTTTAATTAAGGCAACAGTCGCCCCGGGAAATAGCATCGTCCCTCTTTGTTTGACGATTTGCGACGACGTATTGTCGACCAACGGATTCTTGCAATGCGGACCTACGGAATTAACAGCGTGGTTGGAAGTTTGACTTTTATTGTTTGACGATGGCGTAACTGCATCTTTAATTTTTAATTTTTGTTTCTGCGTCACTGAAGAAGGTCCAAACGAAGGACCGAAACGTATGCGTGTTTTCGGTTTTTAAACATATTTATATAATTGTCGCCTTTTAATCGGCGCTTTGGCTTTTATTTGCCTGTATTTCACGTGTTACTTTAAGAAAAATTTAGAAAAGAAAACCTACGAATTGTGAAAAATAAATGTCGACAATTTTGAAGTTAAAATTGTCTAAATTTACTTTTCGTAATTCTTAAGTTTTCTCTCAGAGATAAGTAAATTTTAAAGTAAGTATTACAGTAAGTTATATATTTTAATATATTATTTTTTAAGATTTTTTACAATGTTCTTAAAATGTTACATTATTCAGTACACCAATGTTTTGTAAGTACACCATGTTTTACAATGTAATTTTTATTTGTAAGCCAGTTTGTCCAGGTAGCAAGCTCACTTCAATATATCACATTGGTCATTCACTAACTATTTTTGACGTCACGAGTTGATGCTTTTATGACGTGCAAATAGCAGTCTAATGTCACAAATTCTTGACGTCGTAAAATGTACCATATTTTGACATTATGAAATGACGTCTTTTTCTTATTGTTAGCATAATAATGTATTTAAGGCGCAAATGTGGTAAAAAATGGATAGTCATGTATAATGTACCTGTCGTAGGCAAATGGTTATTTTAGGAAAATAGCTTCTGACTAGGCAAATGCTATCTGCCTGGCCAAATAGCTTTCACCATTTATTCTTGCTATTTTCCTAGTCAAATGCTATTTTCCTAGGCAGATGCTATTTGACTGAACCGCTGTTAGGCAAATGGTATTCCGCGAAGCATGTATTTGGGAAATTATTCAGTTTAGCTATTCCAGCACAGAAATCGATGAAATTAGGCTTATTCGACGCGTTTTTGCACAAAACAACCGAATCTGGCAGAAAAAAGTGTCGCTCTGCCCCGCGAGGCGAGATATTTAGCATTAAAGTTGACGATTCTTAGGTTAGAAATCCTGTCATACCGACGTGATATGTAGCGATCATGAGCACACACACATGTGTGTATGTCCTGCTTTATAGAAGTTGTGATTTTCGTTAAAGCAGGGCACATGCACACGTGTGTATGCCCTGCTTTATAGAAGTTGTGATTTTCATTAAAGCAGAGCACACACACATGTGTGTATGTTCTACTTTATAGAAGTTGTGATTTTCGTTAAAGCAGGGCACGTACACACGTGTGTATGCCCTGCTTTATAGAAGATGCACACATGAGGAGGCTACTATTCTTCAGATTTACCCCATTTGCCTAACAGCGGTTCAGTCAAATAGCATCTGCCTAGGAAAATAGCATTTGACTAGAAAAATAGCAAGAATAAATGGTGAAAGCTATTTGGCCAGGCAGATAGCATTTGCCTAGTCAGAAGCTATTTTCCTAAAATAACTCCATTTGCCTACGACATACCCAATGAGAAACAATACATCGGATCGACGTCGATTCAATATCGATTCTATCAGATCTCATCGATGCGGTTCTGTCAGGTTGTTGAACATCGATAATTTCAAATATTTCGAGGTTATTTCGATGTTACGATAACTTTGCAAACAATCTGTTGGTAGTATGTAGCAATATAATATAATACTTTCTTTCAAGATTTTCAATGTTTTTCATGTTTGTCCATTATCAACGATTCGATATCGGTTCGATATCGATTCGACTTATGAGATGAAAAGAACTAAATTGTTTTCTGAATAAAAAAACTGAAAATTATTGTGTTTTAAATTACATTAACTAAGTATATTATATATATATATATATATATATATATATATGAAAGTCCCCTATTATGAGATAGGTTACCTAAATGAGATGGCGGGGTTTTTTCATGGTGGGATCAACAGATGGGGCCTATATTAGGGCTTTTAGCCTAACATATCTCATATTAGGATCCTGTCTCATAATAGGGGACTTTCCTATATATATATATATATATATATATATATATATATGTATATATATACATATATTATATATTATATATATATTAAGGTGTCATTTTGGGGCAACTTTTTTTTCATTTCACGAATAGCATATATACTTCCAGAAAGGTAAAATAAAATACCTGTTAAAATTTTAGCGCTTAATATTAATATTAACAGGTCGCTCATCGCGATTTTTTGTTTTTTTTATTTAGTAAGATAGAAAAATTTTATAATTATCTAACAAACAGTAATACAGCATTGCGCCACATAATTTTTCTGTAGCAAATTTACCGCTCTACAAAAAAAATCTCTTATCATTTTTTCATAAATTTAACCGTTCAAAAGATATTCAAAGTTAAAGTTTGATAAATTTTATAAAACTTGTTTTTGCTTCTTATGAATTTTGTATCATATTGACTATCAAAAATTATAAAATAATCAATACGTATTTTTGTAGAAAATTCAACGATCTACAAAAAAGATCTCATTTTTTTTTCATAAATATAACCATTTAGACGATATCAAGGTTTATACTTTGAACTTTAAAATTAACTCAGCCCCGGACCAATCAAAGGAAAAATTGTCGCATCGTCTTCGATCTTCCTTTGGAAGACAGGCGAGGGAAGTGAGAGGACCACATTAAGCATTATATCCAGCCGTGTTCCCCCCCCTATTAAGGGTTATTCCGCATCCAAGAAGTTAAGGCCTTAGCTGTCAAGCCAAAGAAGACGAAACAATACCAGGATCAAGAAGAAACAAGACAAAGTCATGATGGAAGTAAAAATAATCGTAAACACAAGTCGGAAAATCCACCACAAAATATTATTTGTTTTTCCTTCAATCAAGAAAGGCATACTGCCACAAATTGTCCACGCTTTACCAATGCTCAACAATCGAACGACAGTCAGCAATCCAGTGACAAAAACGAAGCATATTCGAAATGTAAACAGAAAAAAGGGTCAGCAGCTGTAATCAAAAGCCGTGTACTACACACAGTCCAAGCCCAATGTAAATCATCGGCAGTAAAGCAGAAGAAAAGCGATAAAACGATTTGGTTTTTGAATACCGAAGCCACACATCACATGACTCCTCATAGGAAATTTTTCTCAAGCTTTGAAGAAGCGACTGGCAGTGTAGCACAAGTTGATGACACCATATTGCAAATAAAAGGTTACGGAAAAGTAAGTGTACAATTCCATGATGGATACGGTGGATGGCCGTGCAAGATAGGCTCTTGTGCGGAGAAAACTGGGCTCCGTCTTTCGGAAAGAGACGTTAAGCCGTTGGTCCAAAGAGTTAAAGTGAGAGGGAAAGGATAGTATTGGTAGTAGATTGCGAACCCTACGGGGATATGCAATAAATTACGAATTTTACAGGAATTTTTTACAGGAATACGGTGGATGGCCATTAACATTTAGTAAAGTCTTATATTATGTACCAGGATTCGCAGATAATCTAATGTCTGGAAGACAGCTCGACATAAAGGGCGTAAAACTGGAGATTTTTTATGGAGTTTGTACAGGATATGATGGTCAGGACGAAATTTTCAAGGCTGTTGCAGATACCGGACGGAGTGAGATGTACGTTCTCGAAGGTTCTATCAAGGAAACTGTGCATGGCAATTTGAAAATTACTAAAATGGATAATGGATTATGGCATCAACGGTTTGGCCATATGACGAGAATTCCATCACTGGATATCATCACTCATAAAATATGTGATAAATACGATGTATATCTCCAGGGAAAGTTAAAGAGAAGACCATTTCCTTTAAGTGAAAACCGAGCCAAAGGAAAACTCAATCTAATCCACAGCGATGTTTGTCAGCTACCACATAAATCTATAGGCGGATGTCGTTACTTTGTGACCTTTGTGGATGACTTTAGCAGATACGTAATAGCGGTACCAATCCAACACAAAAGCAAAGTTTTTAAGGGGATCCTAAAGCGAAGCCCGAACTTCCTCGATGTCGGTAATGTCAACATTTCTAATCCTGTTTTCTATGTCATATATCTATATCTGTCCTTGTCTAACAAGAGGCATCTGTCCTTGTTTTGATTACTGCGCCATCTCTCGCTACACGCAATACTGCTGTTCCGGTGTCATCACGTACATACGTTCACGTAAGCGTACTTTTCGTTTAACTTTTTTGTTTGGAGTCTTAGCCTAATTCTACAAACGGTATGATATTCCTTGATGTCTACTGAATGGACCTGCACCCTCATTTTGTAACATCAAGTTGTAGAATTTTTATACGAAGCAAATATTGTTAAAGTGGATTTTTTTAAATTATTTTATTTACTAATTTTGTTACAAAATCGGTGGTCGTCCACAGAGTAGAGCACATACTTTAATTCTGTGCAAGATTTTTTCAAATCTATAAAGCCAATAAAAAATTAAGCGAAAAGTACGATTGTCGGTATTACAGACGGCTTTAAGATCCTCTTAAGGAATTCAAGGCTTATCAACGCAGGGTGGAGCTTATGCATGAAAGAAAAATCAAGTCACTTCAAAGCGACGACGGAAAGAAATATTGCGCAATAATGCATTCAATAACTACTTTGAAGAGACTGGAATCAGACATAGGGTGTCTATTCCATATACGCCACAACAGAATGAAAGATCAGAGAGAGTCAATCAAACTTTAATGAATATTGTAAGATGTGTAACGTTCGCGTTTTCTTGCACGGAATTAGCTTGCCGGGCCAGGATGAGAAAACGTGGAGACACTGGTTAGTTTTATACAAAATATCTTTTATTCTTCTCCTTGTCGTACACTAAGATGGAGGGCGTGAGTGTGCGTGTGTGTTTGTGTGTCGCTTCACCGTGTAGGTGTGAGCGTTGACGCTGGCTCAGCCGACTCGCGGTTGATCGCGGTTATGCTCGCAGGCGCGGTGGCGCGGAGCAGTGTCACGGCTCGTGTTTATGCGAACTCGCGGACAATTATCTCTACGGACAAGTACGGTTTTATCTATGCGGACAGGTACGGCTTATATCTACGCGGACTTATATCTATACGGACTGGTACGGTTACGCGGACGGATTCGCGATGCCACGGTTGCCTTATACGGACGGTCAGATAGTCAGGAGCTCAGTCGGGGGCGCCCGACTTCCGTACGGCAGAAAGGGTCGGGGGCGCCCGACCCAGAGGCAGGAGAGAGCAGGTATAACCAACCGGGGGCACCCAGGTGGGGAGGCCCGTACCCTGGGGGCACCCAGGTAAGAACGGGGCACCCGTTCTTTGTACAGAGAAAGAGGTGGGGGCACCCAACCTGGTGAGCCGGCTCGAGTCCCCTATTTATACCCCGAGCGCGAGTGTGGTGGGGGCTACCCCACCGCTCGGGCACAGGGCTGCACGCTGAACACGTGCTCGGCGGCCGTCAGGGTCGTAGCGCTAGTGACGAATACGCGTATCGTCACAGATGTTTACTGTTACAGTCGGGATTGTCGAGTAAATTTTGGGCAGAAGCACTGAAGACTGCGTGCTAGTGCTATACCATATGAGTTGTGGAATGAAGGACAACTAACTGAGGAAGATTGCAAACGACTAAAGGTGTTTGGCGAGTCAGTGGTCTCTTATGCTAGACGCTGGATTCACACTCCGGAGATCCGGGTTCGATCCCAGCCAGGTACACAAAATCCTGGTGGGGTTTTTTTCCCGGTAATTCGTGGTGGGTCTAGTAGAAGGCGGCGGGGGCTACAGGATGCGCGCCTCCCCGGAATTTTCGGGGAACGCCATCAAGTCGATTTCTCCCTCCTAATGGGGGACTCGCCCTCACCGGCATGATCCAATCTACGATCGGGTATGGTGGGGAAAAGAGGAGATATCGGCAGCACCGTCTTTAGGAAGAGACGTTAAAACCGTTGGTCCATGAAGGAAGGAAGGAAAAACGGGAAACCACCTTCATCATTTATCCCAAGAAGAACATCGTTCTCCGTATGAAGCCTGCTAGTCCTCCATCGACTACCTCCCCAGGTGGCGGAATGGGGAAAGCCTCCCAAGATATGGGTGGTACCGAGGAAATGAAATACTCGGGGTAGGCCAAAAACTAGCGCAGGGTAGTGGCAGCTGGCTATCCAGGACTGGCCACGGACGGAGTGCCGGCTGTGAACCAGATAGCAGAAGGCGCTATGGCATCCAATAGAACGGCCTCTGTACAGCGGTGTGGAAGGCAACGGGAAACCACCACACTATTCTCCCACGAGAGTTATGAACTTCAGTTCATAATCACGACCACTCTGTCAAGAGTGTACGACTAATTGTAAGAAGAAGAAAGGTGTTTGAATGTCAAGCATGGTACGCTAACCTAGATAAACCAAAGCTAGATCAACGAGGTAAAAAGGCGGTTTTTATAGGCTATGAAGAGGATATGAAAGGATATCGCCTATGGGATGAAGAAAAATCAAAGGTTGTAATTTCCAGGGATGTAGTTGTTACGTTCAACCCCGGGATTAGGATAAGAAAATCTGGGAAGCAAAGAAAAGGCTAACCAGAGGGATCGGGGTAAGGAAGGACGCAACTAGACGCTTAAGAATATTGCTTGCAGGTACACGCTCTGAGGCGCGTGGCGCGAGCCGAATGCACTTTCAATGGCTCAGGAAGGGTCAACGTCCGTAGGGACGGTAGTATGCCTTCCGTGAGCGGTGCGATCGTCGGTCCTCTTTTAAATCAGGGAATTTAATCCTTTTAACTTAGAATCGGACCTCGTGCAATTTCGAGAAGTGGAAGGGATTTGAGAGCAAAATATTATTTAAAATAAACAAACATTGAGTTTATCTTACAATAGAAATAAATAGAACATTTATTACAAATTAACATAAAATTTACTAATGACATATGACATATGACATATGATAATGACACATGAGTAAAGAAAATCAGGCAATCGTACAAATAATAAATAAATCCAGATGAAGAATAAATGTATGGAATGTAGGTGCGACATGTGTGTGTACTTCTCGCGGGTGTAACAAGATTGCGGGGGTTATCGGGCAGAATTTTTGAAGGGAGACCTATTTGGAAATGGACATCCTGCCCGCTATTATTACATCGAGATCGGCATTGAATTACATAATGGTTTAATTAAGTGTGCGTGTGGTGTATATGTGTATTTGAAACTAAATTAAATCGCAATTAAAAATAAAATATAAAGAGATGTTCGCGTGGTGAAAACAAAGAAACAAAAATTTAAGCATGGAAAAGAAGGATACCGCCATTGAAATAAGGTTAAGGTTATTTAAGGTTTTAAGACGTTTGATTTTCCTGATTCCATAACCAGCTTGTTCCGTCGATTTAATTGACGTTTAGTAGGACATTATTGAAAATATAATTCATTTAATTTAAAATAACTATTATGTTGAATTTTACTAAGGCCTGAGATAAAAGAAAAGGAGGGGAGGAAACTCTCTCCTAATTTATGCGAAAAAAATGCTATGAGTGCAAGGTGACAGCGAACCGGCCGAATCCGCGACAGCAACGAAGATGCTGGGAGTCAAAGGCCGACAAGTCAGCCAGACCCGCGACAACGCCAACGACCGCCGTAAATCCAGTGCCTACGCCGATCGACCAAAACCCTCGATAGCAAAAACGAAAAAATAATATGAATCCACCGACGTTAATCAGCTATAAATACAAAGTTTACATGTGTATTTTTTAGTGGTCACAAAGAATTACAGAGGTAACAGTACAAAATAAAAATATTTTATTAAAATATTTAATCCAACGAGGGAATACAATTTGTATTTAAATACAAAGTTTATATATGTATTTTTCAATAGAATAAAAGATTTAATCACAAAGAATTACAGAGGTAACAGTACAAAATAAAATATTTTATTAAAATACATAAATTTTTCTTGTAAAAATACTTGGCGCTGCTAGACCTCGAAATTTTAAATAAATAAATAAACTTATCCTATACTTAATTATAAGCCGCATTATTCGCCGTCGTCACGCACACCCATATCACTCGCTCGCACATTACACACCACGCTGATAATCATTTTGTTACTCTCGTCGCATTCTTCTCTGAATTATTTTTATTTATTGTTGTCCTTATTATTAAAATTTCGAGGTCTAGCAGCGCCAAGTATTTTTACAAGAAAAATTTATGTATTATTTAATAAAATATTTTTATTTTGTACTGTTACCTCTGTAATTCTTTGTGATTAAATCTTTTATTCTATTGAAAAATACATATATAAACTTTGTATTTAAATACAAATTGTATTCCCTCGTTGGATTAAATATTTTAATAAAATATTTTTATTTTGTACTGTTACCTCTGTAATTCTTTGTGACCACTAAAAAATACACATGTAAACTTTATATTTAAATATCTTGTATTCCCTTGTGAAATTTAAATAAAATTTTTTAATCTTATAAAATTGTTATCATACATTCTTTTCTAATTGACACAATGTAAAGATTTTTCAAAGTAATGCAACAATTATTTTTTGAGGCAATATATATGTTCTCTCTGTAATTGGCGCTGTAATTTAAAGAGATATCGTTTCTTTTTTGTAATTGTAATAGATCACTTGAAGCGCGACTCTTCTTTTTGATAAGGTAACATAATTTTGTGATGTGCATCACTTGGGTTATAATTTTTCGGAAATAAAGATACTACTGCTTAGATTTTTTCGAGATTTTTCGAGATATAAAGATTATGTCTACCACTTGTTACTTATATTTTTTCGAGGTATGGTAACAACATATACACTACTATGCGTGTACTTGGCGCCTTTTTTTAACCTTTTTTTTAAAAAAGGTAATTTTGTACGGATATCACGCCTTTTTGTAGTATTACGCATTTTATAAACAGTGTGTACAGGGTAAAGCTATTTGGAGGTATAATACTACCTCTTTGTTTTTTTCGAGGTAACAATAACATAACAGGGTAACAACATAATACATATACACTACTATGCGTGTACTTGGCGCCTCTTACCTTTTTTTTAAAAAGGTAATTTTGTACGGATATCGCGCCTTTTTGTAGTGTGTTACGCATCTTAATCTTATAAACAACTAGCTGGTTACCCGGGCTTCGACCGGGAGGACATAAATTTTCCGAAAAATTTCTGATACCGGTTTCCAAAAAGATCGGTAATGAAAAATTATACACCTTATGGTACTCCCCGGGAACATCTACCCTAGTTTTATATACAATTCTTTAAGATTTGATCAATTATTTGCCGAAAAATTGGGAAAATTTTGGACACCGGTTCCCAAAAAGATCGGTAACGAAAAACTATACACTCTATAGCACTCCCCGGAAAATTCTACCCCTGTTTCATATATAATTCTTTAAAATTCGGTTGAAAACTGTAGATTTGCATAGCGGACAAACATACAAACATACAAACATACATTCATTTTTATATATATAGAGATATATCTTATAATCTTATAAACAGTATATACAAGGTATGAAGCTGAAAGTGTTACGGATTATTATTTCTAAAGAAAACAACAATTTAATAATTTGCTTAGTTTTTTAAAAATAATAATCTGTAACCCTTTTAGTTGTACACCTTGTATATATTTTTCAATTTCAACATAATACATAATCGCAATCATCATTAATGTTAATAAGTCGTTAACTGTAAAATTTTTTATTTATTTTTATTCGCGTGTCTTACTGAATGTTGTTCGCAATTGTATATGTACTGATATCTACAGGCATCGATATTTTTGTTAATTACAGATGGACACCTGTAACACGTGTCTAAAACTTATCTGATTTGTTTATTCTTTTATTTCCTTCAACTAAATTAATTCTATTTGATAAAAGCAATTCTGTCAAATATCTCATACATAACGCATCGTTTATAATTTTCTATTAATTATAAATATTAAATAGTACGATATATTATATATATATATATATTATATATATATATATATATATATATATATATATATATTATATATATATATATATTATATATATATATATTCGTACTCACATCCTTGAAAATTATTTCGAGAATTCGAGCGAATGTCACAACTAGATAAAATTATCTTTCATATTTTGACAGTTGAATAGGAACATATTTGAGTTGGCGAAAAATGATTATCTGAAACCGCACGTGTGTGTAAATAATTCAGTAGAAAATATATAATCTTCATTTCAAAATACATTTGCACACTACGTACCAAAAATATATAATATGATAACGTAGTTTTTGCTATTCAATTGATTGAATTTTAGAAAAAAAAAAGATTTAAAAGTATATAACCATGTCAGTCAATAAAGAGACATAGACGCAAATTGAATCATATATATTTAATTGCCTGCTCATTAAATATAAAGTGCAAACACATAGAAATTGTATATTTTTGTATACTTAAATGCAATGGGAAGAAATAATTAAACACGTATCCTTGCATAGAAATATTATGCATTATTTTTACAAAACATATTTAAGATTCGCGCAATTGAGATATATAATAAAATTAATAACGATTCTATAAATCTTAGGTATATGTTAATAATACGACATGATCTTTTTAATCACGAAACTTACAAACTAACGGAAAAAGATTCGTATCCTAAATGCCAATAATTTTTCTAATGTAACAATAATAATACTGAAAATATATGGATAAACATATATATAATAAATAATGACATAATTAATGATATACAAGAACTTTTGTCGCGCATATCGATTTTCAATAATGGATATAGATATTGTAACAAATACGTTTTACGTTCATTCGAAAACAAATTATGTGTACACATAATAAAAATTGTATGAGTTAAAATTATGTGTATACACATAATAAAAATGCGGAATTATTTTTATGTCAGACATAATTTTAATTCATCCAATTTTTATTATGTCAAGACATAATTTTAATTCATCCAATTTTTATTATGTCTAGACATAACTTTTATTCAGCGAATTTTTATTATGTCATGACATAATTTTAGTTCTGCCGCTAGGGAATTTTTAACCCTCAGGGTACGGATTATAAAAAAGTTACGTTCCGTACGGACATGGGTTAGCCTAACCCGGCGACTTTGATCGACTGTATATCGGGCTGTAATTTGTCAATTGAAACAAATTTTTTTTTCTTTGGATCGGAAATTTTCTCAAAAATACAATGGCGTTGATAGATTTATTACATTATTTCTTTAAACAAAGATACATTTGAAAATTTAAACAATTCTCAAAAAATTTTCATAAAAATTCATTTTTTGACGTAGAACTACGTCTTTGTCGACAGTAAGGGGGGGTAAATCCAGGCACAGCCTGCAACGAATGCAACGAAAATATGTCACACTTTGAACGTTTGTATCTTCGAAACTAATAATCGTAGAGTAATCCGTGACATCTCATTTTAAAGCTTAAGAAGTCCCATTTATGATAAATCCAG
This sequence comes from Temnothorax ravouxi, assembly GCA_030770255.1. NCBI lineage: Eukaryota > Metazoa > Arthropoda > Insecta > Hymenoptera > Formicidae > Temnothorax > Temnothorax ravouxi. The sequence continues at coordinate 133,518 of JASTWP010000087.1, forward strand.
CCCGAACTCTTTATTTCTTTCCGTTTAGATATAGTAGCGTTAGAAAGTTTAGCTAAATTTCTCGTAGATGCAACGAAAACATGTCACACTTTGAACGTTTATATCTTCGAAACTAATAATCGTAGACTAATAAATGACATCTCATTTTAAAGCTTAAGAAGTCCCATTTATGATAAAACAAGACCTAACTCTCTATTTATAACCGATTTTCTTGAAATGAAATTATTATAAGAACCTGACGTCTGTCTGTCTGTATGTATGTCTGTCTGTCTGACCGTGAACTATTCATTTGTTAATAGATCGAATTTTAAAGAATTATGTATGAAATAGGTGTAGAATTTTCCGGAAATGACGGTGGTGGGGTTACTTTTTCGATACCGATTTTTTTTAAACCGGTTGTGCAGTTTTTTGTTATATTTTCGAAAATAATAATCGTAGAGTAATAAATATAGTTTTGGAAAGCTTTCGATGTAAGCTAAATGTTTTCGGGGTTAATTTTTTGTTATCGATTTTCTGGAAACCGGTTTTTATAATTTTTTTAATTTTTCGGAAAATAATTGATCGAATCTTAAAGAATTATAGATCAAACAGGGGTAAAATTTTCCGAGGAGTGCTATAAAGTGTATAACTTTTCATTACCGATCTTTTTGGAAGCCGGTACCGAAATTTTTTCAATTTTTCGGGATTTAATTGATCGAATCTTAAAGAATTGTATATGAAGTAGAGGTAGAATTTTACGGGGAGCGTCGTGATGTGTTCAGTTTTTGTTACCGATTTTTTTGGAAACTGGTTTTTTTAATTTTTTCAATTTTTGGGAAATAATTGATTGAATCTCAAAAAATTATACATGAAGTAGAGGTAGAATTTCCCGGTGAGTGCTATAAAGTGTACTATTTTTTGTTACCGATTTTTTTCTTTACCAATCTTTTTCTTTACCGATCTTTTTGGAAACCGGTTTTTTTCTCGAAAAGTATTTAAAAAATATATACTTTATTATATAGTTTTGAAAAGCTTTTGATGTGAGCTAATTGTTTTCGGGGTTAATTTTTCGATACCGATTTTTTAAACCTTCTTGAAAAGTATTAAAGAAAAAAATATACTTTATTATATAGTTTTTTAAAGCTCTCAATGTAAGTTAAATGTTTTTGCAATTTAATAAATAAATAAATGAATAAATGAATGGATGAATGGATTTAATAAATAAATGAATGAATGGATGAATGGATGAATGGATGAATGGTAAATGGATAAATGGGTGAATGGATGAATGGATTTAATAAATAAATGAATGAATGGATGAATGGATGAATAAATAAATGGATGAATGGATAAATGGGTGAATGGATTTAATAAATAAATAAATAAATGAATGAATGAATGAATGAATGAATGAATGGATGAATGGATGAATTGTTGAATGGATTTAATAAATAAATTAATGAATGAATGGATGGATGAATGGATGAATGGATGAATGGGTGAATGGATGAAAACCAATCAACCAATTAATCAATCAATCAATCAATCAATAATTTAATAAATCAATCAGTCAATCAATCAATCAATCAATCAATAATTTAATAATTCAATAAATCTATTAAATAAAAAAATAAAAAAATAAATATATCTATCAATAAATACTTTAAATTTAATAGTTTAAATATTGTTTAAATATTGTTTAAATATTGTTTAAATATTATTTAAAAACATAAAAACAGGAGTATTTTAAAGAATTATAATTTAATTAAGGGACATCCTCGCACGATATCTGCGTATGCGCATTGCGGACGATTAGGCTTCACTACCTTTCTCTCTCGCACAATTAACGTTTCTCTCTCGCACGATGTCGGACACAGACTCGATGTTGAATGCCTCTTTTCTTTTAAATTGCATAACTTTATAAAAAAAAAAGATATCGACATTTTATAAGTCGCGTTTGAAAGCTAAAAAGTTGTTCTTTGAAATGGCTGAATTCGTTTTTTGATCCATTCCAAAAAGTATATTTTTTTTAAACTATGAAAATACCCGGTTTTTTTGCGATAGCGATATAACGTTACTTGCTTGATTTATCGTAATAACGCAAAAAAAATATCTTAAAGTAAAAATAGTTTGTTTGGATGTTGTTAATTAGTATAATATAAATAAATAACAAAAATCAACTCTTCGAGAAATAACATGCTTGCACGGATACGTTATGCTGGTATGCTACAGAGTATCATTTAGAATGCACAAAAGTATATTAAAAATAGTAAATTATACATACCAGAATATTCTACTGCAGCAAATACTCAAAAAACAAAAATTTTTTTTTTTTAAAACACGGATTTTGTAACGTTCCGTACGGACTGGGTGTAGACTACCCGAGTTCAATTTTCAAAATCGTATAACTTGAGCACCAAGCGTAGACTGACGCTGCCCCTTGGCGTTCACATAGTAGCTACCTCAAAAATTTTCCCCCCCCGGTACGGACCCCCAGCATTCACTTCCTTTGAAATGGCGCTACTTTCAAAATTCGCTCGGGTTACGCTAACCCAGTCCGTACCCTGAGGGTTAAATCGATTCTTATGAATCAAGCTTGAATTCGATGTCTAGGTATCCCAGGTTGCCGATGACGGGTTACAAATAGTGCGCTCCATAGTTTTCGGTGTCCAGGTGTAATAATCCGTTGAATTCGATATCTAGGTGTCCCACGTTGCCGATGACGAGATCCACATAATGCGCTCCGTAGTTTTCGGTGTCTACGTGTATTAATATTTCGAATTCGATATTTACGTGTCCTACAGTCGAATTCAACGTACGATTACACCTGGACACCGAAAACTATGAAGCGCACCATCTGGATCACGGCATCGGCAACCTGGGACACGTGGACATCGAATTCAAGGTATTAATACACGTAGATACCGAAAACTACGGAGCGCACTATGTGGACCTCGTCATCGGCAACCTGGGACACCTAGACGTCGAATTCAACGTACGATTACACCTGAACACCGAAAACTATGAAGGGCACTATCTGGATCCCGTCATCGGCAACCTGGGACACGTGGACATCGAATTCAAGATATTAATACACGTAGATACCGAAAACTACGGAGCGCACTATGTGGACCTCGTCATCGGCAACCTGGGACACCTAGACGTCAAATTCAACGTACGATTACACCTGGACACCGAAAACTATGAAACGCACTATCTGGATCCCGTCATCGGCAACCTGGGACACGTGGACATCAAATTCAAGGTATTAATACACGTAGATACCGAAAACTACGGAGCGCACTATGTGGACCTCGTCATCGGCAACCTGGGACACCTAGACATCGAGTTCAACGTATTATTACACCTGGACACCGAAAACTACGAAGCGCACTATGTGGACCTTGTCATCGGCAACCTGGGACACCTAGAAATCGAATTCAAGGTATTAATACACGTAGACACCGAAAACTACGGAGTTCACTATCTAGACATCGTCATCGGCAACCTGGGACACCTAGACATCGAGTTCAACGTATTATTACACCTGGACACCGAAAATTACGAAGCGCACTATGTGGACCTCGTCATCGGCAACCTGGGACACCTAGACGTCGAATTCAACGTACGATTACACCTGGACAACAAAAACTATGAAGCGCATTATCTGGATCCCGTCATCGGCAACCTGGGACACGTGGACATAGAATTCAAAATATTAATACACGTAGACACCGAAAACTACGGAGCGCACTATGTGGACCTCGTCATCGGCAACCTGGGACACCTAGACATCTCAACGTACGATTACACCTGAACACCGAAAACTATGAAGCGCACTATCTGGATCCCGTCATCGGAAACCTGGGACACGTGGACATCGAATTCAAGGTATTAATACACGTAGACACCGAAAACTACGGAGCGCACTATGTGGACCTCGTCATCGGCAACCTGGGACACCTAGACATCGAATTCAACGTACGATTACACCTGAACATCGAAAACTATGAAGCGCACTATCTGGATCCCGTCATCGGCAACCTGGGACACGTGGACGTCGAATTCAAGGTATTAATACACGTAGACACCGAAAACTATGAAGTGCACTATCTGTACCTCGTCATCGGCAACCTGGGATACCTAAACATCGAATTCAAGCTTGATTCATAAGAATCAATATATATTATATATATATTTAATTCAGCTAAATAGAAATCTTCCTCCTGACCGATAAGTCTATCGACCTATAATGTATCTACTAGATCGTTCGAAATACGCGCGCGATATCGAAACTGGCGATACCTGCGCCGCCAGTGTCGAAAAAGTGAAAGGGACATTTTCTTTGATGACGTGATATGGCATGAGAGACGGTCGACGTAGAAGAAGTATCTTAAAAATAAATTTTCACATTTGGACTTTGCGTCGCAATATCTCCGCTTGTAGGGCACGTAGCGGAATATTATGAGAGAAACCCCCCCCCTATTTGGATCCCAAGCTATCGATCAAGCCTACTTAAAACTTGATTCGTTCACTCATTATATGAGATCTCAACATCTCGGGTACTCGCAACTCGTGCGTTCGCGTAAAAGAGTCATGGTGCGGTCTCGCTTCGCGTGTACTTGGCGCGAGACACTACCGTGTCTCTTGAACCCGGAATAATGAGAAGAAATACCTCGCGTCCGCCGATAAATAATAATGATAATAAGACTTACTACTTGTTGATGTGTTACGTTCAATCTGGCTGGATCTTTTTGGGCCCTGTGGATAGGCTCTCGTCGATACTGGTGACCCCTCATTTTATCTCAGCCCAAAACATCTCAGCAAAAATATCTCGTCTATAATATCTCAGTCCAAAATGTCTCAGTTCAAAAATGTCTCAGTCTAAAATGTCTCAGTTCAAAAATATCTCAGTCCAAAATGTCTCAGTTCAAAAATATCTCAGTCCAAAAATATCTCAGACAATAATGTATCGAACAAAAATATCTCGAATAAAATAATAATGATGGGACGGAACGTCTGGTGGATTCATCAACGTTCTAAATCGTCGATTTAAACGAGGCACATGTTTCTATTGTTGGCTTATAATAACAGATGGCATTAGTTGAATGTGTATACATGATGGCTGGTTGATTCGCTGTTGATTGGGTGGTTCGTGTATTATTGGCTCGTTAAGTATGTTGAAGCTCGTTAACTAATTGCTGATTTTTATGGTTAACATGCCGTTACACTTAGTACAAAATCAAAAGAAAGGATATAACCTTATCCATGATGGCTATATTTATCGCTATTATCGTCAGAGTTCCGATCATCATGTTTGGAGGTGTCTTTATTACGGCACCGGAAAATGTCGTAGTAGTTGTAATACGACAACAAAAGACGAAGACGGTAAATTATTTGTTTACTGTTATTCAATTATTATAATACTTTAATAATAATAATACCTAATAATACTTTAGTTATCAAGCGTGTAATTATTTTTACAGGTAATGTTATAGATGAAATTGATCATACACACGCTCCGGAGCCAGCTAAAGTTGAGGTTATGGTCGCAATGGCAAAATTGAGAAATACAGCCCAGCACAGTAAAGAACCTACTGCAACTATTGTTTGATCTATTATATTTTTATTATTATTTTTATATTCATTTCACTGGAATATTTTAATATCAATGTATGGCTGTTCATTAATGTGATACTAATTAAATGTAATATCATTTTTATGTGTCTAGTTTGACAATAGTGGAGCCCCCCGCAGGGGGGCGGAACCTACTGCCTCCACGCATATACTTTCCACGCCGAGACAAGGTGCTATATGGGTTTACAACTTTCTACGCGTGGAAAGCCCACGCATGTACTTTGGGGGTACACTATGTGTCTAGTTTAACAATAGTGGAGCCCCCCGCAGGGGGGCGGAACCTACTGCCTCCACGCATATACTTTCCACGCCGAGACAAGGTGCTATATGGGTTTACAACTTTCTACGCGTGGAAAGCGTGGACTGAGATATTTTTGAACTGAGACATTTTGGACTGAGATATTTTTGAACTGAGACATTTTAGACTGAGACATTTTTGAACTGAGACATTTTGGATTGAGACATTTTTGAACTGAGACACTTTGGACTAAGATGTTTTTGAACTGAGACATTTTGGTCTGAGATATTTTTCCCGAGACTTTTTTGTATGAGATCATTTAGGAGAGACATTTTGACTGGGAACCGTCGATACTCAATGAGTTTAGGTTCGCGCACAGAATTTAACTTAACTCAAGATCGGGTTTGAATGTGACACTGTTCGTGAAATGGAAGAGAAGGGAAATAAATTGAACTGAAGAAATAAACCGGAGGAAAGAAATTTTTATCTAAAAGATAAACCGGGGTGAAGAGATGAACTGTCTGAAGAGGAACTGAACTAAGAGAGGGAGTCCTGTGATGTCGCAATTTATATAGGAAGATTTAAGGAATGGAAGGGGTGGATTTCGTTGTGGGATGTGTCTGGTTTTTGTTCTGGGAACATCTGGTTGACGGAATGTTTATAATTTTTGTTTAAAGGATTTCTTATTGGGCGAGATGTTTCTCACCCAAAAGGTAGATTTTTAAATTTTCGCCTATCTTGAAGAGTTAGAGACGATTATCGATTTTCACGGCTGTTCATTGGTGAGTCGTCTCGTAAGGCCCCCACTGTCTCATCGGTGGTGCAATCCAGCGATTCTTCCAGTGACTCATCTTGTTTTTCGACTATCGCCGATTTCTCTTTTATTAGACTCTAGACTCCTTATTTATCTCGCGACCCTGTTTCTGTGTTGACAGACAAAGCATACCCTTTTAATCTTAATTGCAGTTTATTGCAAACAGAAATCTCCGCCACGTACCCTTACAAGATTTCTAAAAGCACGTTTTAGACCTCGTTTCTGTTTGTCAAAACATTGCGCGGGGCAATTTTGAGCTAATCGCGCCATGCAGTAAAAATCCCCTGTTTTGCCGTAAACGGGGAGTGTTCCGGAACAGGGTTCTAGAATACCGGGTCGGAGAATAAGCCGTCACGATGTGTACAACAATTGAGCCAAATATATTTCCCTTTGATATTCGAGTTCCGATACTTGTAAAGTTGAAACACTTTTATATTTTAGACGCACGTTACCGTTTCGTTATTAACTGACGACTGCCCGCCGCTCGTCGGAAAGGCGGGCGCTTTATCCGCTCGATATTGCTGACTTAATTGTCAGCGTTTTTAATACCGCGATCAAAGGTCTAACTGGCAGGTGATGTCCGGGATGACCATATTTAGAAAAACTGAGGTTTACGAAGTTTTTTGTTGATTATTTATTTGTGTTTTTCTTTTTCTTGAGGGGTTACAATCTAATTTTCTTATATGCTAATATGTATGCTATGACTTCCCCCTTTAGTTTCTTAATGTTTCTTTTTTTTTATTATATAAATAACTACCAGTGTTTGAGATCGTGATAAACGGCATCTCGAAAACCGCGTTCGGTTGCCTGACAACGCATGCACGCGTGCAATAATGAATATTCGCGAAACATCGCTCATTACAGAAATCGCATCGCTGTAAATTCACAGCATGGATCCTTCCAATATTTGCTTTCAAGCAATAATAAAGTCAAGCTAACGGTTCGCAATAACACAATCTCAAACAAAGGAAGGATACATGCTGTAAACAATTCTGGCGAAAACATGTAACGAGCGTCGAATTGAATTATGACGCAGGCACGGTGACGTAGGTCGCCGAGGGCCAATCACCTTCCCGAAAATGGATGGAAATTTCTGAAAAGAGCCCCGTTTCGGGAGGTGATAAGAGCCCGTCGCCGTGCCGCGGCGAGAGAGTTCACTTTCGGTTCTTTCGCTCGCAACACGCATCGCTATACACCGCCTTCCGCGAAGAAATCTATTTTTCCGCTGTGCTACACCGCTTTACCGCTCCTTCGTGCGCGCTTGCTTTCGCCGTCGTGCTCTGCTCACGCTTGTGCTCGCTATCGCGTGCGGCGTTTTCCTGAAAGGAAACCAGTGTACATAACTGTATATATTGAGAAACATTAAACTGTATTTTTTTGGTGTTACGTGCTGTGTCTTTCTCGTGGTCGTCTTCCACCTCGCGCTATCTCGCGATACAGCGCGCTCTCGAACAACCAGTATAGCGCTTACTACGGCTACAATTAGGGTCGCGAAACCTACAGGATATACAATGTTCTTATTCGTAAAAATATTTAGTTGGTTATTTTTCACTTCTTTTTTAATTTTATTTATACTTAAACTTAATTTTATTTGTTGAATATTACTTGAACACTATATTCTAGTAATCGTGTATATGGTGACATCTTACAATAGACACTCGAGAATTATGCATGCACGTGATACACGCGTGTACAGGGTGTATCATGACGATACAGAGCAGTACGACGGGTTGCCCATTCGAGCAGGCGCGCATGGTCGTTCACAATTGCGTTGACTTCGGTGCATCACCTATAATCACTCGCATATCTTTTTTACAATAAAATGGACTTTGTAGCGCCCGAATTTGCAATAAAATTGTGACGGATTTCCGCAGCAGTAACGTTAAAAACAGAAGTCGAGATGACAATACAGGTTATGACACGGTAAAATACGGTAAAATAAAATCTAATACGGTAAAATACGGCGAAATAAAATCAAACACGGTAAAAAACTTTAAAATAATATCAAACACGGTAAAATATGGCGAAATAAAATCAATTACGGTAAAAAACGTTAAAATAAAATCAAACACGGTAAAAAACTTTAAAAGAAAAATCAATCGCGGTAAAATACGGTGAAATAAAATCAAACACGGTAAAAAACGTTGAAATAAAATCAAATACGGTAAATTATGGCAAAATAAAATCAAATACGGTAAAAAAACGTTGAAATAAAATCAATCGCGGTAAAATACGGTAAAATAAAATCAAACACGGTAAAATACGGTAAAATAAAATCAAACACGGTAAAATACGGCGAAACAAAATCAAATGCGGTAAGAAAACGTTGAAATAATATCAAACACGATAAAATACGGCGAAATAAAATCAAATACGGTAAAATACGGCGAAATAAAATCAAGCACGGTAAAAAACGTTGAAATAAAATCTAATTCGGTAAAATACGGCGAAATAAGCGAAAAACCATAGTCCATTATAATCATTATACGTTATAATTTTATTACTTAAATTATTTTTTGCACATAATGTTTATGCACAGGGCAAAAGTCAGCAATTAGCATATGTGTGCAAATTTAAATTATAAGTCGGCTAATAAATTTTATTCAATGTAAGTTTAAATAATGGCAGAAATCACCATTAACAAATCTTACAATATTCATTTTGTTTAATTCATTAATAATTTATCATTAAATTGATAGTATATTGATAATCAATTTAATATATCAATGCTAATGAGCATTATATAATTTTTTAATTATCATAATATTTAATAAATACTTTTCAGTAATAAATTCCTTGTAAATTTAAATGAGATTCAGTAGCATTATTTACATAAAGATGCTTATTAGCATCAGTATATTGAATTAATTATTAATGTTAATGATGAAATATTAATAATCTCAAATAAATGTTGTTAGACATAAGATCCGCTGATAATCGTTTTTATCGTTATCGAGTCGTTAATCGGAAGCTAGGATGAAAACGGAGATATGGAGGAGCATATTAACGGGACGCTTTTGCTTGTCGACAAACTAGCGGCTTTAGGTGAGAAACTTGTGGAAAGTTTGCAAATTGCAATTCTTTTTGGAAGTCCTGCCGGATTCATATGGCACGCTTGTAACGGCCCTTGAAAGCCGTCCCGATGATCAGCTGACCTTGACGCTCGTAAAGGGAAAGCTAATCGACAAATACAAGCGTCGAAAAATAAACAAGATCGGAGAAGTCGATAAGGAGAGTGCTTTGAAGGTGTCGACTGGTAGCAGAGTAACTTGATATTTCTGTCGAAAGTCGGGGCATATTAAGAAAAATTGTCCCCGTTTCAAGCGTTGGAAGAATAACAAGAAGAGTGCCGGAAACGTTGTTGACGTTGAGAGTGAGGACACGGAAGGTTCGGTGCACATGTGCTTCATGGTTGGAGCGAGCAAGCCGAAGAAAACAGACACTGAGTGTACAATTGACTCTGGTGCGTCAAAACACATGACGACAAATAGAGACGTATTTTCGAAATTCAGTGCCGTGAAAGGTAGCGTTATGCTTACGGACGGTAGAATGGCGCGAACCGAAGGAATCGGAACCGTGGTGTTACGATGCGTGGAACGTGAAGGACAGCACACACCGGTGATGTTGACGGAAGTCCTGTACGTGCTGACGCTGAAAGGGAGTCTGCTGTCAGTTCGACGGATAACGACATTTACCGCGAATGTTCAGCCCGCTCAGGTGCGCGAGTGCGAGAACAGTGTGTAAAACGTATCAAAATAAATTGTGCTTGTCAATCAAATCAAGGGCGTGCGTTCTCTAAACCCACTCCTCGCTAACTCCTCGATTCTTGCCCCGCGCCTTGGTCAGGGTGGTCCCGGCAATCATTCGTGTCCCGAGGATACCTCGGCAGAGCACAAAACACTCTAATTTATTTAATCGCAATCTTACTTCTTCGACTTCAACTTCGTCGGGCTCTATGCCAAGGACCCCGCACACATCACAGGGAAAATTGGCCATCCGTCGAATTTGCTGAAATTTTAGTATGATGTAGTTCATGTCGTCTTGATTAAAAGTCATAATGGGCCCGAGGTCAAAGAATGGACAGTTTCCGAGATACGGGAGGTCAAAAGTCCATAATAGTACCTTATTCGAAAATTCTATTCTTTGTGTATATCCGCACGTGAGCAGTGTTGTTGTGTGCGTATGTGCCATTCTGCATATGTATGTGTATTTGTATGTGTATTTGTAAGCTTCGTAGGTCGAGTCGTCGAGAATCGGCTCGCTTAGTTATTTGAAGCCGAATCTTACTTCGGCGAGTTTCGGCTCTGGCGACTTTTTTTCTTTGTACTATTTTAATATTATTTGAGTATTGTTCGAATATTTGGGAAAGAGAGCGATAGAAAATTGGCTTCATTGGCTGGATCACCAACCGATCTTGCCTTCATTGGCTGGATCACTAACTGATCTTGCCTTCATTGGCTGGATCACCAACCGATCTTGCCTTCATTGGCTGGATCACTAACTGATCTTGCCTTCATTGGCTGGATCACCAACCGATCTTGCCTTCATTGGCTGGATTACCAACTGATCTTGCCTTCATTGGCTGGATCACCAACCGATCTTGCCTTTATTGGCTGGATCACTAACTGATCTTGCCTTCATTGGCTGGATCACCAACCGAACTTGCCTTCATTGGCTGGATTACCAACCGATCTTGTCTTTATTAGCTATCACCAATCCTGAAACTCTGCCATTGTGTCACACCGGAGAGTACGAGATCAGATGGCGATATAACGTCAGTGAGGGTAATATGGCCACGCATAGTACGCATGCTTAAATAAAAATAAAACCCTTTTTCGACGGTGAACATGCTGGTCAAGTTTGATCTCGATCCGTGCACTAGTTTCGTAGGTGGCCATATTGCCATATTACTATTGCCATGTATCAAACCAGGCTACGCTCACACACACACACACATACGTAGAATGGCACATACGCACACAACAACACTGCTCACGTGCGGATATACACAAAGAATAGAATTTTCGAATAAGGTACTATTATGGACCTTTGACCTCCCGTATCTCGGAAACTGTCCATTCTTTGACCTCGGGCCCATTATGACTTTTAATCAGGACGGCATGAACTACATCATACTAAAATTTCAGCAAATTCGACGGATGGCCAATTTTCCCTGTGATGTGTGCGGGGTCCTTTCTACTCGCGTGAAACCAGGCTATCCTTTTTCTTTGCTTAATTTTCATTAAATCAACGTTTTGCGCCATTCTGATACAATCGTGTGACTTGTGTCACATATAACCTCCTCTCCCACTGTGGTAGGCCTGCGTTGTGCAGTTGTGCACGATGGACTCTTTCTAGAAATGGCTTCATTCACTTCGTTGAAATGATGGATGCCTTCGTCTGCGTCTTTGAAGAATGGACTCGTGCTCGTTGTAAACTCGTCCTCGTCTTTGCATGAACTCGTCCGCTTCATTAATCTTAACGACATTCGCTAATTGCTGCTGATTTCTCTCGGTTAGCGTAGATAGACTCCTACGGCTTCGTAAAAATCCTTTGTTTCTCGTCTCTTTATTCTCGCCAGTATCCGTTAAACACGTCGGACTTAACCGGCTGTGCTTTTCATTCTCAGTTCTACGTCTGGGATCCGGCTCGAAGGACCATATTTTTGTAGTTTACTGTGGTTTTCTTGGGACTGGAATAGTAGGATAACTTTTGTGATGATTCTCTATACACAATAGATCGCTTTATTTTGTGATACAGAGCTTGCTTGCTTGCGTACAATACTGGCGCTTTCTTAGTACTGACTTTTACCGCGCTTCGCGCCAATGCACACGCTCGCCACGCCACCACTTATTACACGCCATCACACGCTACATACCAACAGCGCCGCGAACAAGACCGCGAAACACAAATATGAAGGCAAAGACGAGATATCAAATAAACCTAATATTTACTAATATTTAATCTAAACAAATATAATGGACTCAATTTAATTAATATTTTAACTTGCCTACAATACGAATTACGCTACAAATTACTTTCTCGTTCTCTTCAACTTTTACAAGACAGCAATTTACAAAACATTTACAAGACAGCAAATGCATATAAGTGTGATTTTGGATGCATCTTCTAATATATAATATTATATGATATATTGATGATCACATACATACACACACACTATCTGTCACGTATTACGTTTATGCGAGCGTTACTTTTGTAGTAACTTATACGATAATTCCTCCACGTAAACGAGTGAATTATTGTAAGTTACTACAGAAGTAACGCTTGCGTAAACATAATAAACGGTCACGACTATCACTATATATCTCCGACCCGCTGATATTTTGCCTCTTGTGACACTTACATCCTAATTTCGTGGCACTTTGATCCTTGCGTGGCGCAACCGAAATTCAGAATTAAACAATCGTACTTATTGTTAGTAGTATTTAACGATGAGAAATCACGGTTTTACGTGCGAACGCGATATGTATTTCTAGGTTATAACTGACTGACAGCGCGCTGTCCGCGCGAACGCACTGAGCGACTAGCGCACACGTACGCATATATGCTGTTTCTTTTCAGTGTAGCAACATTGTTATGGAAGAAACCCGGGGGGACGCTCCGTATTTAAATACGGCTTGTGTATTTATACGGGCCGTATTTAAATCTCGGACTTTGTAACGGGGTCTATACACGTATGTACGTGTTTGGCTCGCAAGTCCGGCTCAGCAAACTTGATTCGCGAGCCGGACTCGACGTTTTTTCACCACGCATGAAAGGAAAATGTGTGAATTTGGCTCATCTGACGCCAAGCCCGTCTCGTGACATCCTATTTACGAACAAGTAGAAGACGAGCCGAGCCGGACTTGCGAGCTAAACTCGTACGTGTATAGACCCACTAAGATAATATATAAGATGTTTAAAATTATTGTTGTTAATGTACTTATTGTTGTACTTATATTTTTTAAACTTTTTAAAATCTCTTGCATTTCGTAACAATCTTAAATGTTGTACGAGTACGATATATATCTTCGCGTGTACTTGCAAGACACTACCGTTAACCTCACTTCGACTCGTGACAGCTCGTCGTGATAATCGTCGAGACCACGCTCGAAACTGGCGACGATACTAGCACCGCTAGTGTCGAAAAAGTGAAAAAGATACGCTACTAGCGCCGTGGCGAAAATAGCAAAAAAGAACGTGGACGTTCCTTAATTGTAAAATTTAACATTTCAGACTTTGCATTGTAATATCTGTGCTTTATAGAGCACGTGAGGGAAAAATAAACACTTTTATTATATAAATCAACCCCATGCTATGGATCAAGCCTACTTAGAACTTGATCCGTTCACTGGTTATTGAGATCTCAAGATCTCGGATACTCACAACTCGTGCGTTAGCGTAAATGAGTCACGGTGCGTCTCGCTCCGCGCGTACTTGGCGCGAGACACTACCGTGTCTCTTAATAACCTTAATAATCAGAACGCCTAAAGGCGCAACCCAAACACAAAGGAAAAATTTTATTTACTAAATCGAATAAAAGTTAAAAACCAATTAGGAATCAAATTTAAAGAAACATAAAAAAATCTTTTTCTTGTGTATGTGTGTGCACACATTTTTTTCAAAAAATATATTTTAAAAATATTAATATGGTTAAATAGAGGTGTTCTTACCGTGAAACTTTTGTATAAACATTTTTTGATATCTTGAATGGTTTTTGAGATATATCAAGAAAAGCAAAAAGACATTCTATATAAAGGGTAGTTTTACTCCTTAGAACTGTTCTCGAGGCGCTAAAATTTTTCTAAGCTAAAACTAAAAATTTCTAAAGGTCATCTATTTACTCTTTCCTTCACATATGTGTAAAATTTTATAAAAATCAGAATTTTCACGAGGTTGCCTTGTCAGTTTTTTGCCATATATAAGTGCATAATTTTATAAATCACTTTTTAAAAATTTGAAGATTGAAAATTAGCACTTCATATTTTTCAAATGTTGTTTCTTTGTAACCAAATTAATTTTAATCAATTTTAAAAATTTAGTGCGTTTCTCTAGAAATATTCAAAGTAATAATTCTTAGTATTTTATATTGTATATGTACGCGTACATAATTTTAGTGCATAATTCGAGAAAATTGACTGACATAAGTAAAGAATTTAACACATTACAATGTATACATAACAAATTTGTTATTAATTAGAAAATAAAATGTTATAATGTTACAGATCCTCTTACAAACATGAATCACCCTTTTCATCTGCATGGTTATAGTTTCTGCGTAATGTATGCTGGTCAATTTATCAATGCACGTAATAAAGGACGATATAACAGATGAGGATGTAGCCAGAGAAATAATTGCTCACAAGAATCGGTTGCAAAGTGGTTATTATCAAAATTGCGCTCCTAAAGATACTATGATCGTGCCAAATACTGGTTTTGTTATCATACGCTTTAAAGCAGATAACCCAGGTTAATAATTTATCACGCTTATACACAAATATTTTTCATTATTAATCAAAACACTAAATACCAAATACCAAATTATAATTTTTACAAATAAATTGTGCGTAGACAAAACGTAAATACACATTCAGCTACTATTGTATCAAGTCTTTTGTGACGAATAATTACTTTCGTTACCGTTTGCAAGACTGAACCTTACAAATTGATTTTTGTTTTTATTAGTTATAAAATTAATTTTCATCAGTAAAAAATATATTTAAATAAATTATTTTATTTAATATAAAATTTAAATAAATAATGTCTACATAATAATGTCTTGAATAATTTAAAAATTTTGACAAAGACGATATTTTGCCTGACAAAAAAAATAAACTTCTACGCTAACTCGGCGCAGACATTGTGCCCGCCGTATAATAGATATTCGTAGATTGTTCTTTCGTACAGCGATAACATACAGACCGGCAACTTCGTCGTCACGAAAGTAATTTTAAATTGAAACTATCTTTATTAATATCTAATATATTAACATCTGATATATAATATCTGATATATTAATATCTAATATATTAATATCTGATATGTTAATATCTAATATATTAATATCTGATATATTAATATTTAATATATATTAATATCTAATATATGCAAAGCAGAAAGTGGTAATATGGAATCCTACTGATAATATGGAACTCCTCAATATTTTGGAAGAACACTGTTAACTGTACTTTAAAGGTAACAGTTAGAACTTGTTCATTAAATTACTTTCTAGACGTTAAAGCGCTAGTTTTATTAATTTTTTAATGGCAGTAGATTAATTAACTTATTTTTAATTTGTCGATTTTTAAATCTTTGAAAGATATATAAGACTTTGTTTATTTGTAACTGTCCTTAAATAATTAACAAATAACTTTTAGAGCCAGACACTTAACATGCATATATAATGTTATCTAACATTTCCTGTTTAAGAATATTTAGTCCTTTTCGTTTTGCTGTATTTGCTATTGTTTTTCAAGATGGCAATGTTTGTATTAAGGATTCCCAAGGTGGGTCAATGTAGTCTCTGGGCTTACAATAAGTGTGCAGGAACAAAGAAAAAAAAATACGTATATGATTTTTGTTGATAGACGAAAAAAGTGAATTTTCTCTTTTAAATATTTTTTTATTATATACTAGACACCACAGACGCGCGCTTCGCGCACGCTATTTAGCTTTAACATTATGCTATTACTATTACACTATTAACTTCTTGATACACACAATACACACAACTGTCAAAATATACAATGACAGCTGCAAATGAAGTAAGCGCAGCGAGAGAACCAATTGGCATCGCGGAAAAGCGGCAACAAAAAATTTTAAATATTTTTTTTTATATACTAGACACCACAGACGCGCGCTTCGCGCACGCTATTTAGCTTTAACATTATGCTATTACTATTACACTATTAACTTCTTGATACACACAATACACACAACTGTCAAAATATACTGCTCGGGGGGCGGTGGAGCCGTCCCCGGATTTGCGATAAGCGTGACTCGAAGGACCAGGGGAGGTGTGTAATGCCTCCCCAAAGCGAATAGAAAGCGAGAATCGATGTAAAAGGCATGCGACTCACCGTTCGGGATGCCGTCGTCTCCTCGAGGATCCGTCTCGTGCAAGCTCGTGGTGGCACGTGCAGCAAGGCAGCGGGCAAAGGCAGGCAGCAAGCAAATAAGCGGGCAAGCAAGGCAGGCAGCAAAGCAAGCAAGCACGGAAGGCCGTCGAATCTGGCGAACCTTCTGGATCTCGGAATCCGACGGTATAGCAGTAGTTTTTTTTAACCCCGAATTACGTGTTAAAACAATAATTTGGAATATTTAAATATTGTACTTTTAATAAGTTTGTGTTGATTAACTTTATATTACTTGCTCGTACAAGATAATAGATTGAGTTACATAAATTTGTCAATTTTTTAAATTTTTTGAAACGTGTACATATGTATATATGTGTGTATATAATATCATACTATTATATAAAACCCAACTGTTTGTCTGTCTGTCTGGTCCGCGAACTACTCATTCGTTAGTGGATCGAATTTTACCAAGGGTACATGAAATAGGGGTAGAATTTCCCGGGGAGTGCCATAAAGTGTATAGTTTTTTGCTAACGATTTTCTGAAAACCGATTTTTCTAATTTTTAATTTTTTGGGAATAAGTGACCGAATCTCAAAGAATTACATATGAAACAGGGGTAAAATTTTCCGGGAAGTGCTATAAAGTGTATAATTTTTCGTTACCGATTTTTTTGAAAGCCGGTATTAGAAATTTTCCAATTTTTCGGGAATTAATTGACCAAATCGCAAAGAATTGTATATGAAGTAGGGGTAGAATTTTCCGGGATTGCCATGATGTGTACGATTTTTGTTACCGATCTTTTTGGAAACTGGTTTTTATAATTTTTCCAATTTTTCGGGAAATAATTGATTGAATATCAAAAAATTATACATGAAGTAAGGATAGAATTTCCCGGAGAGTGCTATAAAGTGTACTATTTTTTGTTACCGATCTTCTTGGAAACCGGTTCCAAATGACGAATCTCAAAAAATTGTACATAAAGTAGGGTTGAATTTCCCAGGGAGTGTTATAAAGTACATAATTTTTTTGTTACTGATTTTTTTGGAAACTGGTATCAGAAGTTTGACGAATTTTTCGGGAAATAATTAATCAAATTTTAAAGATTTGTATATAAAACAGGGGTAGAATTTCCTGGGGAGTGCTATAAACTGTATAGTTTCTTGTTACCAATCTTTTTGGGAACCGGTATCTTTTTGGAAATCGGATACAAAATTTTCAAAGAGAAGGGGAGAGAAGAGAGAAAGAGAGAGAGAGAGAGAGAGAGAGAGAGAGAGAGAGACTATTTGCGTGTCTTATTACATATGTCCTCCGGGGCGAAGCCCGGGTAACCAGCTAGTATATATATATGTGTATGTACAATATATATTATATATATATATATATATATAATATATAATAATAATAATAATAATATTTTATTTAATCCTTGCCTTGCGGCTTAGGATGACTTCCGTCAACCCTTACATAAATTTACGCTTTCTCCTTTACATACATACATACATTTATATTTCATTTACTAGCATTCTGTCTTTCCGTTTTCCCTCCCACTATCTTCCCATCCCCTCCCCCCCTTCCGCTTCTCTTCTAACCTTTTCTATCCATTTCATTACCTCCAGTCCATTTCCTTCCTCTCCTAAAAATACTTTTAGCTGTATCTCATTTTTTGTCGCTTCGCATTCTTTTAGTATATGTTCCATATTCTCCTCTTCTCTTTGGCATATTCTGCATCTTCTATCCTCTTCCCCTCTCCAATGTTCACTGCTTTTTACCTCGCTCCCACATCTGTATCTGGCTATCAACATTCTATCTTTTTTCTTCTTCTTCCCTAGTAAATACTTTGGTAGCTCCTCTGTTACAATCTCTTTATAATTGCTATTGTATCTTGATTCGTTTATCCTTATTTGTCTCTCTTCCCTCTCTCCTTCCTCCATTCTCCTTACGAGGTTCTCCGCCGCCTCCCCGTCCTCTGCCTCCATTTCTCTCCCTAGCTGCTTCTTTTCCATTCCTGCCTTCTCTATTAGTTCTCTTCTCTTCGTCTCCCATTTGCTTTCCTCTTTCCTTGGCCTGCTCCTCTCTAGATCTTTTATACATGCTTGAACTATTTTCTTTTCTGACTGTCTCGCCTTCTCCTCGTACCTCACAGCTCTCCTTATTGCCCTCATTTTTATTTCCTTTATTTTGGCCTCTTCCGATATTATGTAATTCGGGGTTCTTCTATCCAATCCTAAAATCCATTTAACGTACTTTCTTTTTATTTTATCTAATCTGCTTTCGTATAACCACCCCCATATTTCGGCTCCATATAATGCCACGCTTTCTACCAGTGCCTCAAACATTTTCATCCTTCTCCCGAAATCCTCTTTAAATATTCTCTCGCCTATGCTCCATGTCCTCTTCATCGCTATTGTAGCCTTTTTCATCCTATCCTTTATATGATTCTCCGCTCCTCCATTCTTCTGTAGTATATATCCTAGATACTTTATTTCTTTGACCTCCTCTATTTCCTCCTCCCCCCATTTCCATGCCCTTTTCTTCCCTCTCCCCCCCGCTTTCTCGAACACCATTATTTTTTATTTCTCTGGGCTCAAACTCAAGCCTTTTCCTTCCAAATACTTCTTGAATCTTCTCATCATTTCCTTCAATTCCGCCTCTCTTGTCGCCATTAACACTACGTCATCCGCGTATGATACCATCCAGAATTTTTCCTTCCTTATCACCAGTCCTCCTGCTTGTCCTTTTTCCATTCCTTCCTCTAAATCCATGATGTATACATTGAATAGATTCGGGCTCAGCGGGCATCCCTGTCTCAGTCCATTTATTGTCCAAAATTCCTCTGTCTTCTTGTCTCTTATCTTCACTGCATTTCTCGTTTCTTTATATGTCTCCATTATTCTTCGCCTCAAATTAACTTCAATTCCTATCTTCTTCATTATTTCATTCAGTTTTCTTCTATCCACTTTATCGAAAGCTGCTCTGAGATCTACAAAGAATGCAAAAATCTTTCCACTTTTCTTACTCAGCTCCTTATTCGCTACATAGTTTACTGTATATACTGCGTCCATCGTTCCTCTATTCCTTCTAAACCCGAATTGCACTTCCCTTAACTTAGACTCTATCTCTTTCTCCAATCTGGCATTTAGGATACTTGCATATATCTTGTACGCCGTATTCATTAGCGTAACTCCTCGGTAATTTTTTGGGTCGTTTCTCTCTCCTCTTTTGTATATTGGGCTAATCATACCTTTATTCCAATCTCCCGGTATACCCTCTCCTTTCCAGATTCTGTTAATTAGCTTCAGGAATTCTTCGCCTACATCCTTTTGCATAAATCTCCACGCCTCGTTCTCAATCCCGTCCTCTCCAGTTGCCTTTCCCATCTTCAGTTTCTTTAGTACTTCGATCACCTCCTCCCTTGATATTTCTTCGACTCCGTTTATACTCTCCGTCCTCGTGCCGTCTTCTTCTTCCTCGTCTTCTATGTCTAGCACCACTCTTTCCTCCGTCCCTCCTAACATTTTCATGAAGTGGTCTCTCCATTCCTCCATTTGTATCTCCTCGCTTATCCCTTCATTTTTCTTTTTCTTATATTTATTTATATACTTCCAGGCTTCCGCTTCGTTTTTAATGTTCCTTATCCTTTCTTCTTCCTCGCTTTCGTGCCTCTTCTTCTGCTCCTTACACCATTCCTTGTGCTCCTTTCTTTCCCTCACAAACTCTTCTTTTCCGATCCTTCCTTTTTTCCAGTTCCTCATCGATTTTCTCAGCCTTCTTTTCCTTTCCTTCCATTCTTTATTATACCATTCTCTTCTTCCTAATCTCCATGGTATTATTCTTTTCTTACGCTTCGTTATAGCGCTCTTTACTTTTTCTTTCATCTCCTTCCAGATATCTTCCGTATCTGTTTGTGTACTCGCCCATCCTTCACATTTCTCATGATATTCTTTCCTCCCTTCTTCTGTCCAGTCGCTTCTTTCTAATTCTATTTCTTTCTTCCTTCCACCTACCTTCATCACCTTTGGTCCCATCAACTCCACCTCCAGCGGAACATGATCCGATTCCGTTCTGTTTCCTTCTTCCACCATATTTATTTCTTCTCCTGCTCTATCATTCCCTATGACATAGTCTATAACCGATGATCCCAAATCTCCTATATAAGTCCATCCCTCTTCTCTTCCGAAACTCCCGTTTAATATCGCCCATCCTCTTTCTTCTACTTTATCTATTAGTATACGTCCTTCCCTATTTATAACTTTATCTACCGAGTTTCTGGTCTCGCTCCTCTTTTCTATCTCTTCTTCCTCATTCATCGGTCCTCCTCTGCTTCCCGTTCTCGCATTGAAATCACCTCCTACTAGCAACCATTCTTCGTCCTCTTCTTGTATCTTCTCCCTTAGTGTATCCATCGTATCTTCCATCTTTTGACTGTATAACGTGATTATTCTCCATTTGTTTCCATTATATTCTACTTTTATTTCTGCCACTTCGTCGCTAATCTCCCTATTCTCTACCAATTTCAAATTCTTGTTGACCGCTGTTATTATCCCCCCTTTTGCTCTTCCTTTTCTGTGTTCTCTTTTTGCTGGTATACAATTCCAAATAAATTTACTGGACAGTTTATTTTTAATCTTCCTCCATTTATCGTCCTCTACCCATGTCTCCACTAGTCCTATCACATCAAAATTTTCCAAATAATCCCATGTTTCCTCACATTTCTTAATTAGTCCCGCTACGTTCCAGAAGCATATCCTTAATCCCCCTCTTTTTCCGCCTTATTTTCTTCTTCTCCCTCCTCTCTCACTCTCCCTCTCTCCCTCTCCCAGTCTTTATTCTTCTCTACTCTTTCTGAAAAACATCTCTGTTTTCCAGCCTTTCGGTGCTTTCATTCCATTTCTTTTCACAATTGTCTATCCATATTCTTTGGTATCCTACCGTTGCTTTCTTCCCTTCTCTCTCTCCGCCTTTACTATACTCCATAGCTGCTTTTGTATTTGCCTCTCTGTTGCCGTCAGATCATCATCCACATATATCTTTCTTGCTCTTCCTATCTCCTTCCTCTTTGACATTACTTCTTTTTTATCCTCCCATCTGTTAAATCTGACTAGCGTCATTTTGTATTCTCCCCGGCCAATTGCCTGCACTTCATCCACTTCCACCTTCTTTTTGGAGATTTCTTCAAGTAATTTCACCATCCTCTCCCTTCCTTCACCTCCACTTTCTACTTTTATTCCTTTTACAATTATGTTATTCTTCCTTCTTCTCCTTTCGGCTAATTCAGCGTTTCTTTCCATCTCTTTCACTCTCTCCATTAGTTCTCTGCTCTCCAGCTTTTCGCATCCGCACTTCTCCGCTTTTTGTGCTTTCTCCTCCAACTGTTTTATTCTGTTTTCTAAATTCGCTTTTTGCCCTTCCCAAAGCATTTCTCTCTTTCTATAGTCCTCCCTCAGGACGTGTATTTCTCTCATTATCTCTTCTTTATCCTTCTTTCTTTCTCTTTCTTGTTCCTCCATTTTCGCCAAGATTTCTTTCAGCATTCTTTCCGCCTCCATGCCTTCTTCTTTCCCTTCCTCCCTTTTTATTTTGTTTGGCGGCGATCTTATTACTCTTTTTTCTTTACTGAAATTTTCCAGTATTTCCTTTTCGGCCCTTTCTGCTATTTCTTTTTCTTCCTCCCTTCCTCTTTTTCTTATGTATTCTACAATTGTTCCCTGGCTTCCTGTCCTATCTCTTACTCTTGACAGCTCCTCCGCTCTCGTGGGCCTGCCTCCTGTAGTTCTACCTTTTTCTATCGTCCCCTTCTCCTTCTCGTCTTTAGTATCTTTTTTCTTGCCTTCCCCCTCCTTCTCATCCATCTCAGTCTTCTTCTCGTTTTTGTTATCTCTTCAGCACCTCTTTCCTCCTGTCACTCTCTTCTTTATCGACGCGGTGCTCTGGCTTCGGTTTCTCCGTGCTTGTTTCCGCTTCTATCGCCTAACCTCTAAATAGTCGCAGCAACACAGAATCCCCGAAATTCGGCCGCAGCTCAGCCCCCACAACGCCAATTTATATCTGCAGTCCGTCCTGCATATCTGTGCATGCAAATTACCTGAAACAAATTCGCCCCACGGCGAAGGAACGGCAGTTAAGCTCGAAAAAAATACTGCCTCGGTTGACCACGTGTTTCTCTCTACTTACTCCGTGCCGGAAGTCCTATATATAATATATATAATATATATATATATAACAGTGAAAGGTAAACAAGGCCAATAACGAGCAACGAAGAAATTTAAAATTTAAAACATAATATATTAACGATGTTGGTACGTTACGTTTCTGCACACTGTGCTTTCCTCAGCCAATAATAATTTAAATCGCATAACATTCTACATCCAATACGGTAAGATTTATGTACAAACGTTATCCTATCTTTAGTGAGTGAACGCGGAACGTGGTACAAAACTTGTTGACCACTCTGAGGTGGTGTCGGCGCATCTTAGAACCCTATTAACCGTGCAATTAAAATATCCGCGATTCATTCCTCAGTCGACGGTGGGAATGAACAGAGTCAGTCAGCGGATCTGCACGTCACCATAAGAGTCAATGAATAAAAAAGCGTCAGAACTGTAAAATTTTAGTAACAATGGAATCAATATATGCTATTTTAAAGAGTTAACGAGTATCAAACGAGTTAACGAGTTAACGAGTTAATGAGTTTCTGGCATTAATTCCCAGAAAGACACGGAATTTCTTGATTGTTCCTATTTTGATACCCTTAGTGAGCTTGGTAACAACTCATAGGGTTTTATGTATTAATATATTGACATCCTTTGTTTTAATTTGCCGGTGTGTTGTCACGCGAACATGCCCAGTCACACATAAGATTCGACACAATACGGTTCTCCATACGTCCATTTCTTTTAACTCATCCTTAGTACGTACATACTTAAGAAATTTACACATTTGATACTCGTTAACTCTTTAAAATAGCATATATTGATTCCATTGTTACTAAAATTTTACAGTTCTGACGCTTTTTTATTCATTGACTCTTATGGTGACGTGCAGATCCGCTGACTAATCCGTTCATTCCCACCGTCGACTGAGGAATGAATCTCGGATATTTGAATTGGACGGTTAAGGGGATCCTGCAGCATATGATTTACCGACATTATCGTTTTTCGATGGATCTTAATTGGCTTTACAGAATTGCAAATTTTTGGTCTAGAATTAAAGTAAGCACAAAAATCTAGGGTAGAAAACGCGATTTTATATCAAAACACCAAAAAATTAAAAATATTACTTATTTGGGCACATACGCAGCTGTCACCTGACGACAATATTTGCTTAAAACAAAAATTCTGCAGTTTATACATACATAATTTTTATCATCTGCCCTTGGAAAACATGTAGGAATAATATCGTGCAAGTAGAAGTAAGATTCAATGCGTACAAAAAAAGAATGCAAATACGGATGCAAATGACAAGAAGAGCAGCAACAGTAGTTGCCGGATCTTGCGAGAGATGGCGAGAAATCGAAAAAAAGGACAGATGTCATTTCGTTAGACAAAGACAAGATATAGGGAAAACAAAATTAGAAAGGTTGACATTATCGACATCGAGGAAGTTCGCCAACCTATTAGAAGTTAACCCCCCACTTTTAGAATTAACATATTTTCACGGTTGTGCTGAATTGTGCTAGGTTTGTGCTATATTGTGCTCGAATATTATAACCATAATATGAAAAATACGAAAGAAAATTCAAAAAAACGAATTTTTAGTTCAGCCCCCCATTTTTCGTTTTTTTCAATTTTTTCGATTGTGCTGAGTTGTGCTAAGTTGTGCTAACATTGTGCTAAAATATTATTTAAAAAAAATAATAATAGAAAGAACTACGATAAAAAATTAAATTATATCAAAAAATGATTTTTTATTGTAACTTTTTTTGTTATTATTTTTTTAAAATAATATTTTAGCACAATGTTAGCACAACTTAGCACAACTCAGCACAATCGAAAAAAGTGAAAAAAACGAAAAATGGGGGGCCTAACTTAAAATATTTTTAAGTTAGCCCCCACTTTTCGTTTTTTTTTCATTTTTTTTAATTGTGCTGAGTTGTGCTAAGTTGTGCTAACATTGTGCTAAAATATTATTAAAAAAAATAACAAAAAGTTGCAATATTTTTTTATCGTAACTTTTTTATAATTTTTTTTAAATAAATATTTTAGCACAATGTTAGCACAACTTAGCACAACTCAGCACAATCGAAAAAATTGAAAAAAACGAAAATAATAATTATTAAAAATAATTTTTAAGTTAATCCCCCTCTTTTTTCGTGTTTTTTCAATTTTTTTCGATTGTGCTGAGTTGTGCTAAGGTTGTGCTAAACATTGTGCTAAAATATTATTTAAAAAAAAATAATAATAGAAAGAACTACGATAAAAAATTAAATTATATCAAAAATGATTTTTTATTGTAACTTTTTTTGTTATTATTTTTTAAAAATAATATTTTAGCACAATGTTAGCACAACTTAGCACAACTCAGCACAATCGAAAAAAGTGAAAAAAACGAAAAAATGGGGGGCTAACCTTAAAAATATTTTAAGTTAGCCCCACTTTTCGTTTTTTTTCATTTTTTTTAATTGTGCTGAGTTGTGCTAAGTTGTGCTAAACATTGTGCTAAAATATTATTTAAAAAATAACAAAAAAAGTTGCAATATTTTTTTATCGTAACTTTTTTTATAATTTTTTTTAAATAATATTTTAGCACAATGTTAGCACAACTTAGCACAACTCAGCACAATCGAAAAAATTGAAAAAAACGAAAATAATAATTATTAAAAATAATTTTTAAGTTAATCCCCCTCTTTTCGTTTTTTTCAATTTTTTTGATTATGCTGAGTTGTGCTAAGTTGTGCTAACATTGTGCTAAAATATTATTTAAAAAAATAACAACAAAAAAAGTTACAATATTTTTTTTATTGTAAAATATTTTTAAGTTAGACCCCACTTTTTCGTTTTTTTTCACTTTTTTTGATTGTGCTGAGTTGTGCTAAGTTGTGCTAACATTGTGCTAAAATATTATTTTAAAAAAATAATAACAAAAAAGTTACGATAAAAAAAATCATTTTTGGATATAATTTATTTTTTTTATTGTAGCTTTTTCTGTTATTATTTTTTTTAAATAATATTTTAGCACAATGTTAGCACAACTTAGCACAACTCAGCACAATCGAAAAAATTGAAAAAAACAAAAAGTGGGGGGTTGACCTAAAAATTCGTTTTTTGAAATTTTCTTTCGTATTTTTCATATTATGGTTATAATAATTCGAGCACAATATAGCACAAACCTAGCACAATTCAGCACAACCGTGAAAATATGTTTATTCCTAAAAGTGGGGGGCTAACTTCTAATAGGTAGTTCGCCAGTCACTGCAGGATCCCCTTAATAGGGTTCTAAGATGCGCCGACACCACCTCAGGGTGGTCAACAAGTTTTGTACCACGTTCCGCGTTCACTCACTAAAGATAGGATAACATTTGTACATAAATCTTACCGTATTGGATGTAGAATGTTATGCGATTTAAATTATTATTGGCTGAGGAAAACACAGTGTGCAAAAACGTAACGTACCATCATCGTTAATATATTATGTTTTAAATTTTAAATTTCTTCGTTGCTCGTTATTGGCCTTGTTTACCTTCTACTGTTTTATACATACGAGCGTGTTATATTAAATGTGTATATATATATATATATATATATATATATATATATATATATATATATATATGTGTAGGAGCAGTGAATAGAGACATTTTTAGTATAGAGATATTTCAGTATAGAGACATTCTGGTATAGAGACATTTTAGTGAGAAAGCGAGATTGGACAGAGATGGCGTGGGTGAAGCGTGTATGGTGGCGAGCGTGAGAGAGAGAGGTGGGAAGTCGGGCTAGGACGGTGATCGCGTGACGTGTGGAGAGCGGTCTCGAGTTTTCGTTAGATTTTGCTAGAAGTTTTCCTCGCGCGGTGTGACGAAATATCGTTCTCGGTCAAAGATCCTACATAAATATTGGGGGCTCAGCCGGGATTTGGCTAGTAGAACGGTTCCGTACGTTGTCTGGTGCGGTGTGTGCGCATCGGAAATTCGACGGCGTGCGTAACGGGCAGACGGCCTCAGAAACATTACGCGACGCTAAGGCGTGACTCTAAGGCGTGCGTGCGGTCGAGAAGATTTGGTGGTGCGGATCGTAACTGGCAGGCGGCCGTGTGGTTACGGGACGTGCGAAACTGATTTGCGTGCTGAGTGCACACAGGGTGACTCGACGAAAGGCGTAACGAGAAAATGGCGGATTCCGGCAAAGGCGATGCAGGAACAAGCGCGAACGTGGTAGACGTGGATGCGCTATCACAGGAAGGATTAAGGCGTAAACTAGAAGAGCTCAAGTTGTCTGTGAAGGGCAGTAAACCCGTGTTGGCGGAAAGGCTGCGACAAGCTCTGTCCGGTAACGCAATAGACGCAACCAACGTGAAAGGAAGTGAAGTTACCGACGGAGAAGACGAAGAAGAGTCGAAGGCGGAAGACGTTGACCGGTTAACGGTAGCTGAGTTAAAAACGCGCCTGCGCGAATTAGGGCTGAAGACGGTAGGCGACAAGGCAACGCTGCGTGATAGACTAAGGGCCGCTATAGAAGAAGATGGCGAATCGGAAGACGACGAAGGTGACAAAGATGACGACGACGAAGATGACAGCAGTGAAGATGGCAGCAGTGAAGTTGAGGAAAGAGCGCCAGCGGCGAGAAGGAGCACCAATAGGAAAAGCGGAAAACACGAAGTAAACAGACGAGACGTATACCCTGTTAGACAGGTGATTATGTCATTTAAAGACGTCGAGGATGCCCTCGAAACATTTAGCGAAGACGGCGGTGAAAACATACATCGCTGGCTGATTCATTTTGAAGAAACGGCTGAAGTGTGTCAATGGACGGAAGCCCAGAAGGTTATATACGCTAAAAGATTGTTACGTGGATCTGCAAAGTTATTTGCTAATTTTGAATGTTCTGCCAAGAATTGGAAGAAGTTGAGACAGTCTCTGGTGAACAAATTCTCAAAGACGATAAACAGCAAGCAGTTGCATCAGAGGTTAAGTTCGGTGAAGAAGAAAAATGACGAATCGTATCAGGCATATGTTTATCGTGTTTTGGAAGTAGCTAGTCATGGCGACATTGAGTTAGATGCCAAAATCCAGTATATAATAGATGGTATTCAAGATGAAGAAGCAAACAAGACCATTTTGTACTCGGCAACCACGATCAGGGAGCTGAGAAAGAGGTTAACTCAATACGAAGTTCAGAAGAGTAATTCTAAAAGTAAGTCAACAATGAAGAATCGACCTTCAGATAAAACTAAGAAGATGCCTCAAGCTGGACAGGCGGCAGACAGTGACAAGCAGAGAAGATGTTTTAATTGCGGGAGCAAGAAGCATATAAGCAATGACTGTCCGGATAAAGAGAAAGGGCCGAAGTGCTTCAAGTGTGCGCAGTTCGGGCACGTGGCTACCAAGTGCACAAAGTCAGCTAACAACAACGAAGCGGCAGCCCCTGCCAAGGTACGAGTAGACGCAGTAAAGTCGGGAGATAAGAAGACGTACAAAGAGGTCACGATGCTAGGAAGAAAAGTGAAAGCAGTGATAGATCCAGGAAGTGATCTGCATTTAGTTCGTGCCAGTTTTTATGTGATGTTGGGCACCCCTAAGCTGAAACAGGAGATAGTTTCATTTGAAGGAGTCGGCGCTTCCGCGAGCAAAACACTGGGACGATTTGAGGCTGACATTATCATCGACGAGTTGAAATTTACATTCGCTTTTGATGTTATACCAGATCATTTTATCGCGCATGATTTGTTGATTGGAGGAGAGCTATCAGATCATGCTGAAATACGATTAAAGAAAAGATGCGCAACTTTGATGAAGATCGACACTGAAGAAATACAAGCGGTTAATCCGGAGTGGAAAGAAGTTTTGAGTGTAAATGTACTTGATGAGCCAGACGACGATAATGAAGTAGACGTGACTCATGTCGCAGACACGACCTTGAGAGCTGATTTGAAAGAGTTGATCGAAGATTATCAGCCACAACAGACTAAGGATAGCGGCGTAAAGATGCGAATCATGCTGACGGACAACGTTCCGGTGTATCAACGTGCACGAAGATTATCGACCGAGCAAACTCGAATTGTGAATGGTATAATCCAGTCCTGGATAAAAGATGGAGTAGTCCGACCAAGTTCATCCGACTATGCCAGTCCCGTGGTAT
The DNA here is from genome assembly GCA_030770255.1 of Temnothorax ravouxi. Taxonomy (NCBI): domain Eukaryota; kingdom Metazoa; phylum Arthropoda; class Insecta; order Hymenoptera; family Formicidae; genus Temnothorax; species Temnothorax ravouxi. The sequence continues at coordinate 162,557 of JASTWP010000087.1, forward strand.
TAGTGGAGAAGAAGAACGGAGAATGGAGACTCTGTGTAGATTATAGGGCGTTGAATAAGAAGATAATTAGAAACAGAAACCCTTTGCCCTTGGTCGAAGATCAATTAGATAGGTTGCAAGAGGCAGCAGTGTTTAGCACACTCGACTTGAAGGACGGATTTTTCCACGTAGCGGTAGACGAGGAGAGTGTCAAATTTACGTCGTTTATAGTACCAGATGGTCAGTATGAGTTTCTTAAAGTTCCTTTCGGGCTCTGTAATTCACCAGCTGTTTTTCAGAGACACATTAGAGCGGTATTTAGAGATTTGATCGCTGACGGCACTGTTTTGTCCTACTTGGATGATCTAATTGTGGCAGCTAAGACTGAAGAAGAAAATCTACAGAAGTTAAAAAGAGCCTTACAGGTGGCCAAGGAGTATGGCTTAGTGTTCAACTGGAAGAAGTGCCAATTTTTAGTCAAGATCGTGAACTATCTAGGTTACGTCATAGAAGCAGGGCGATACCGACCATCCGATAGGAAGACGTTGGCGGTGGCCAAATTCCCCAAGCCTACTACTGTGAAGCAGGTTTAAAGTTTCTTAGGCCTTACGAGCTATTTTAGGAAATTTATTGTCCACTTCGCGGTGATTGCCCGTCCGCTGACTAACCTATTAAAGAAGGATGCAAAGTTTGTTTTTGGACCAGAACAAGAAGCAGCTTTCGACCAACTCAAGACGGCATTGATGGAAAAACCGGTGTTACGTCTCTATCAAGTAGGAGCAGAGACTGAACTACACACAGACGCGTGTTCAGAGGGACTAGGCGCTGTCTTATTGCAAAAAGATTCCAATGATGGTCTTCTCCATCCAATATACTACGCCAGCTGGAAGACATCTCCAACGGAAGAAAAGTACACTAGTTTCGAGTTAGAGGTACTAGCAGTGGTGAAAGCATTGAAGAAGTTCAGAATCTACTTGCTGGGAATCTCTTTCAAGATAGTCACAGACTGTAAGGCATTTGCCTTCACGGTGAAAAAGAAGGACTCATGTTTGCGAGTATCGCATTGAATATTACTGATGGAGCAATTCCAATACTCTATTGAGCATCGGTCAGGGACGGCCATGCGTCACGTTGACGCTCTAAGTAGAAACCCAGTGAGCGAAAGTCAAGATGCATTAGTTGCGAGGATTCGAAAAGCTCAAGAAGAAGATATAGAATTGCAGGAGATCATAGAAGCCACTCGACAAAGAAGAAACGACAAGTTTAAGCTAGTAGGAGGCGAAGTGCTGTATCATCTTGAAGAAGGATTAGATCCATTAGTTGTCCCAAAGTCAATGCAGTACGAAGTAATCAGGATGGCGCATGAACGAGGACATTTCGGATGGAGGAAAACAGAGTATGTCTTACAGCAAGAATTCTGGTTTCCCCACATGAGACGGAAGATTCAGGCGCTAATTAATAATTGCGTGAAATGTTTGCTGACGGAAAAGAAGCAAGGACGAGCAGAGGGTCTCTTAAACCCTATCAATAAAGGAGAACATCCGTTAGTAACCTACCATATGGATCACTTAGGCCCCATGCCGTCAACAAAGAAGTGCTATAAGCATATTTTCGCTGTAGTGGATGCCTTTACAAAATTTGTTTGGCTTTATCCGGTGAAGTCCATGACTGCAGACGAAGTGGTGACTCGAATGAAGAAACAAGCAGCTATTTTTGGAAATCCCAGAAGAGTGATTACAGACAGAGGTTCAGCTTTTACCTCCAAGACGTTTGAAGAATATTGCGCTGAAGAAGGAATCGAGCATATCTTAGTCACTACAGGAGTACCCCGAGGAAATGGGCAGGTGGAGAGAATTAATCGATGCATTATTCCTATATTGTCCAAGATGTCTCCGATGGAATGGCATAAACACGTTGACGTAGTACAGCAGCACTTAAATGCATCATTCAATCGAAGCATTGGCAAATCCCCGTTTGAAGTTATGATTGGAACACACATGAAGCTGAAGGACGACATTAATCTGCGCAACTTAATCGAGAAGGAAATTCTTGAAAACTTCGAGAACCAGCGAAGTCAACTACGAGATGGTGCAAGATCCAATTTGCTTAAGATTCAAGAAGAAAATCGAAAAACATACAATCGCAAACGGAAGAAGGCACAGCAATATAAAAAAGGTGATATAGTCGCCATCAGGAGAACTCAACTAGGAGGCGGTCTCAAGCTTTGTCCTAAATTTTTGGGACCATACAAAGTCGTGTCCGTGATGCGGAATAATCGATATCTGGTGGAAAAGATCGGTACTCACGAGGGTCCTAATCGAACGAGTACAGCAGCTGATTACATGAAACCATGGGCACATGGCGAGGAGGATTTCTACGAGTCCGAGGATGAACCCGAACCGGAGGGCTCAAACGACGAGGAAGCTGACTGTGTCGAGGGCGACACAGAGTTGCAGGATGGCCGAGTGTAGGAGCAGTGAATAGAGACATTTTTAGTATAGAGATATTTCAGTATAGAGACATTCTGGTATAGAGACATTTTAGTGAGAAAGCGAGATTGGACAGAGATGGCGTGGGTGAAGCATGTGTGGTGGCGAGCGTGAGAGAGAGAGGTGGGGAGTCGGGAGTCGGGCTAGGACGGTGATCGCGTGAGGACGTGTGGAGAGCGGTCTCGAGTTTTCGTTAGATTTTGCTAGAAGTTTTCTTCGCGCGGTGTGACGGAATATCGTTCTCGGTCAAAGATCCTACATATGTAACACACAAAACTATCTAATATCAATCAGTGTCTTACTTCCATGTTTGTAACGATGCTTTTATCGAACGATATTATTTAAAAAATAAAAAATATTTATATCCAGAATTCTTTATAAAATGGTTGAATACATTCAAAATCATACGAAAACCCTATTAGTAGAACACACAGAACTCTTGAAAATAAAAAAATTCTTTAAGAAAATAATGTTTCTCGTCAGAACATACTCTGCATAAAATACCTAAATAAGGTCAGAATTATTTTACAACACAAATATTGACGAAAATCGGCCAGTGTCTCACCTACATCTTTTTCGAGTAATAACAATTGTTTAAAAAATATAGAAACTAGTTTTCTTGTCAGAATACTCTACATAAAATATCTACATAAGGTCACAACAATTTTACAACAGACAGAATTGTCATAAATTGACCAGTGTCCATCTTTTTGGAGTATAAAAATTACTTAATTTAAAAAATAATGCTTGTTATCAGAATGTGGCATGAAATGGTTAAGTAAAATCAAAACTAAATAGAACTGTTTTATAACACAAAACTATAAAAAAATCTGTCAACCACCTATGTAAATTTGATCTATTTTCATAGTAAAAGCTTATACATTCTTCTTTTTTTTCTGAAAAAGACATAAATATATTATGTATGTGAAGCTGGCATTTCATTTTGCAAAAACTCACAAATTACTATTGAGAGTTCTGACTTCCTTTTCAATAATGCTAGAATTCATGATAGGTTGAACAAATAGTTTCGCTCATTAAAACAAAAAAATAGATCTGGACAAACTGAGACGCCAGGATCACGTAGCGTCTTACTTTGTCCTACATGAGTTTTGCCACCATATTTTGTCAGATTTTGCGAGATTTATAGCTCTACAGGAATTTTATAAAGAGCAAAAAGGCATATAAAAGAAAAAATATAACTAAATATAATGCTGAGTTAAAATGCTGAAATCTCAAAGTTCCGATTTATATAAAATGCTTTTCGTATACTTCTTAGCATACATTCTCTAAAGAGTTGCAGCTTACTAGCGTTGTTATATGATTTTTAAATAAATTAATATTGCCTAAGCGCCATTTAAAATAGAATGACACGCTGGACAAAATCTCGAAGTTTCGGCTTATATAAAATATTTTTCGTATAGTTCTGAGCATACTTTAATATTTTCTAAAGTTTTCTGGCACTAGCAATGTTGTATGATTTTTAAATAAATTAATACTGCTTGAGCATAATTTTTGTGATCTGAGAAAGGTATAGACACCTTTGTGTCTCAGTTTGTCCAGATCCATTTTTTTTGTTTTAATGAGCAAAACTATTTATTCAACCTATCATGAATTCTAGAACTAAAAAAGGAGGCCAGAACTCTCAACAGTGATTTGTAAGTTTTTGCAAAATGAGATACCAGCTTCACATACAAAATATATTTGTCTTTTTCAAAAGAAAAAAATTGTAGATATAAGCTTTTACTACAAAAATAGAAAAATTTTTTTACAGATTTGTGATAAAATACAATTTTTACAAAAAAATCTCGTATATCTCAGAAATTATGATTTTGTTATATTATATTTTAGATTTAAAAAATTTAGAATTTTTTAAAAAATATAATAGCAAAATCTTATCTTATTTGTTGGCGGGTAATAAATCAGAGTTTGTTTTATATAACGCGAGTTTATTCGGATTACTATATGATTATAATGATTACACGTGGTCACCCGTGCAACGCCAGAAAAAGAACCGAACTGGATCTATAAGTATCAAAAATAGAATAGATAGGGGTCGGTAATATCGCGACTCGTTAGTTCGAGTGGAGCTACTTCGTATCTCCAACATTATTTGAAAAATGTAATTTTAAACTGCTAATTATTATATTTCTATTTGCTCTCTAAAATCATAATCTTTGATATACTAACTTTTATTTTCTCGGAATTTTTATGTAATAGAACAATTTTTTCGCTGATTTCTTGTATGCTACAAAATTCTAGAAATTACTTTTTTTCAAAATAATTTCTCATTTTGAATAATTTGCTGTATAACAGTACTTTCTAAATAAATAGATAAGTAGAATAAGTAGACTAAAATTTATTGCAAACTAGATTTTTCGCCCCCGCTTCGCGTGGGCTCAAAATCTATTCCCCTCTCTTCAAACTCACCCATTAATTAGGAGCACCAATATAACCCCATAAACCCCCAATTTTTAACCTCATAGTAGCCATCCCCATAAAATTAATAATCTTTTTGTACCAGTTTCATCAAAATCAACAAAAAATTAGAAAAATTTTGGTACCATCAGTTTCAAAAAAATCAATCCATTAATAAAAAATTATCCATTAATAAAAAATTAAACTTATCCTCCAAAAATTAAATTCTATTATATTTTTTTAGTTCTTTCTATCCCTGTTCCATATATAATTCTTTAAAATTCGGTCAATTATTTCCCAAAAAATTAGAAAAATTTCGATGCCGGCTTCTAAAAAATCAGTAACGCGAAAAATTATACACTTTATAGCATTCCCCGTAAAATTCTACCCCCATTTCATATACAATTCTTTGAGATTCGGTCAATTATTTCCCTAAAAATTGGAAAAAATTCTAAACCGGGACGAATGAATAGTTCGCAGACAGACACACATACAGACGTCAGGTGCTTATATATATGATAATATAGATGATGATATGTTTTATTAGTCTAGGCGACGGGAAGAAAAAAAGAAGTCTACATGGAATTAAGTCAAAAAGTGTTAAAAATTGATGAAGCTGTAGATTTTTGTGACCCTAAAAACATACTAAAAGACCTCGCACACATCACAGGGAAAATTGGCCATCCGTCGAATTGGCTGAAATTTTAATATAATGTAGTTCATGTCCTAATTAAAATTCATAATGGGCCCGAGGTCAAAGAATGGACAGTTTCCGAGATACGGGAGGTCAAAGGTCCATAATAGTACCTTATTCGAAAATTCTATTCTTTGTGTATATCCGTACGTGAGCAGTATTGTTGTGTGCGTATGCCATTCTGTATATGTATGTGTATTTGTATGTGTATTTGTAAGCTGTAGGTCGAGTCGTCGAGAATCAGGTCGCTTAGTTATTTGAAGCCGAATCTTACTTCGGCGAGTTTCGGCTCTGACTACACCAATATGCTACGCATGTAGTGCTGGCATTTCGTATTTAGAGAGGGCATCCCATATCAAGGAATAGGAGATCTTACGTCCCACAATCTCACTGCACTGTATGTGAAGAGCGTGGGAAAAGCTTTAATTGATAATTCAGATAAATACATCCATTTAGTACTTCTTTGTATTATTTTATGTACTTTTTTCTTTGTACTATTTTAACATCATTTGAGTATTGTTCAAATATTCGGAAAAGAGAGCGAGAGAAAAAATCTAAACAAGCGCTCAAATAGCGAAGGCGAAGCGGGGACCGAGGTGAGGGGCGCTCGGACGATCGTGTTTTGTTGTTGCCTGTCCGTGCTTGCGGCGAAGAAAGCTCGCGAGTCGCGAGTCAGAGCGGGATCATCAACCGATCTTGTCTTTATTAGCTATCATCAATCCTGAAACTCTGCCATTGTGTCACACCGGAGAGTACGAGATCAGATGGCGATATAACGTCAGTGAGGTGAGGAGAATATGGCCACTTATAGTACGCATGCTTAAATAAAAATAAACCTTTTTTCGACGGTGAACATGCTGGTCAAGTTTAATCTCGATCCGTGCACTAGTTTCGTAGGTGGCCATATTGCCATATTACTATTGCCATGTATCAAACCAGGCTACGCTCACACACACACATACGTAGAATGGCACATACGCACACAACAACACTGCTCACGTGCGGCTATATGCAAAGAATAGAATTTTCGAATAAGGTACTATTATGGACCTTTGACCTCCCGTATCTCGAAAACTGTCCATTCTTTGACCTCGGGCTCATTATGACTTTTAATCAGGACAACATGAACTACTTCATACTAAAATTTTTAGAGCAAAAGTATCTGATACAAAGTTGTAAAGCACAAATTTTCCTACAACTTTTGTTCCAAACACTTTTTTCTCGGATAAATAGTTTACGAGTTATAACAGAGGAAAACAGAGAGGTTTTTCGCAATTTGTGAAAACAATAGTATATTGTGCACCAAGGGGCGAAAGTAGCGTTTTTCAGACGAGTGTGAAGTTTGCCGTCCGAGCCGAAGGCGAGGGCGGCAAATCACACGAGTCTGAAAAAGCTTTCGCCCCGAGGTGCACACGATATTTTTCACAATATCTTTACGGAAAGTTCGACCTCCATGCCTAGAGAGAGGCGAGAGTGGCCATTTCACGCCAGGACGGTATAGCGGGACGAAAGTAACCACTTTCCTCCCTAGAGCGGAAAGTGATCGCTTTCGTCCCGCTAAACAGGGAAGAATGCATGTATTTTGCAAGCTCATAAATTAGTAAATAATATTTAGTCGCAAAATAATTAATTTTATTCATTTTAAGTACCTATCTACAGTTTTCTCTTAAGCCAGGAATATGTGGGGTGGTTTTCTTGCGAAGGAATTGTAGCTCAATAATCCAAATGCGCGTATTTTGCGAGCTCATAAATCAGCAAATAATATTTAGTCGCAAAATAATTCATTTCATTCATTTTAAGTACAGTTCTCTCTTAAGCCAGAAAAATGTAGGGTGGTTTTCTTACGAAGTAGTTGTAGCTCAATAATCAAAATGCGCGTATCTTAAGAGATTATACTTAGAATTTATACGCTATACATATCCGTGATACAATATATTTTAATTTTTCTCAATATTTTTCTCTTGAATTGCATCAATTAAAGGATTGTTTGGGGATTAAGAACGTAAGCTCAAAAATTAAAACTATATCACTTTAAAAGCTCATAAATAGCTCCTAATTCTGCCGCAAAGATCGATTTAATATATCTATTTTTAAGTAGTGTAGAGGGCTGAGTTAATGTTGACTCAACTCCCCCCCACAAAAAATTATAAATTCCTGCCCAGTGTGACAAATTCAAAATTTTTAATCTGTGGGATGTAAAAGCTCATAAATAGCTTGTAATTTTATGCTACTTGTTTTTTAATTTTTGCAAGGTAAGAGAGAGCCAGCTCAACAGAGGTATTAGCATATTTCACAGTATTAAAAATTCTTCAATTTAACAAATAAAATGTAGATTAAAAAATAAAAATACTTACATTTTATAAGCTGAACCACATCAGTATGCGTAGATTGCATTACATTGACTCCATTTACCTTCAACACAAAAAAACTAATATTATACTCTGGGAAAAATAAAAACCTCACTTTGAAGTCCACAATTACGCATAACTAAAAATCACCTATTAGAAGTTAGCCCCCCACTTTTAGAATTAACATATTTTTATGGTTGTGCTGAATTGTGCTAGGTTTGTGCTATATTGTGCTCGAATATTATAACCATAATATGAAAAATACAAAAAAATAAAAAAAAATAATTTTTAGGTTAACCCCCTACTTTTCGTTTTTTTCAATTTTTTCGATTGTGCTAAGTTGTGCTAACATTGTGCTAAAATATTATTTAAAAAAAATTATAACAAAAAAAGTTACGATAAAAAAATATTGTAACATTTTTTGTTATTTTTTTTAAATAACATTTTAGCACAATGTTAGCACAACTTAGCACAACTCAGCACAATCAAAAAAATATAAAAAAAACGAAAAATGGGGGCTAACCTAAAAATTATTTTTAAGTTAGCCCCCCACATTTCGTTTTCTTTCAATTTTTTTGATTGTGCTGAGTTGTGCTAAGTTGTGCTAACATTGTGCTAAAATATTATTTAAAAAAAATAACCAAAAAAATTACAATAAAAAAATCATTTTTGGATATAATTTATTTTTTTATCGTAACTCTCTGTTATTATTTTTTTTAAATAATATTTTAGCACAATGTTAGCACAACTTATAGCACAACTCAGCACAATCAAAAAAATTGAAAAAAACGAAAAGTGGAGGGCTGACCTAAAAATTCGTTTTTAAAAATTTTCTTTCGTATTTTTCATATTATGGTTATAATATTCGAGCACAATATAGCACAAACCTAGCACAATTCAGCACAACCGTGAAAATATGTTAATTCTAAAAGTGGGGGGCTAACTTCTAATAGGTCTAAAAATCGTAATTAGCTATTCTATTTCAAAGATTTTTAAGTTATACTAATCAATTCTCTCAATTAGGTCTGTCAATATTCACAGTTATGCAAAACTAATTTTCACTTAAGGGACACTAACCAAAATATTAATTAGGATTACATCTAAATAATTTGATTATCTAAAATCGTGGGCTCCAAAGTGTATCTAGTATATATACAAGGTGTCTGAGACCACCCATCCATCCCTTTCTTTCAAAAACTAAACATTTTAAAGAAAAACATTTCAGACAAAAATTGTATGCTTTTAAGGGGAACATAAAATGGTGTCATTGATTTGACCTTGGATGGCATTGTTAAAGTTACCTTCAATTTCTTAAATAGAACCCTCTATTTTTTATTGCATATTCTTATCAAGAGACACGGTAGTGTCTCGTGTCAAGTACACGCGGAGCGAGACCGCAACGTGACTCTTTTACGCGACGCGACGGGTTGCGAGTATACGAGATGTTGAGATCTCGATAACGAGTGAACGGATCAAGTTCTAAGTAGGCTTGATCGATAGCTTGGAGTCCAATTAGGGGGGGGGGGGTTTCTCTTATAATATTCCGCTACGTGCCTTACGAGCGGAGATATTGCGACGCAAAGTCCAAATGTGAAAATTTTTTATTAAGATACTTCTCCTCCTAACGCCGACGTCTTATATGACATATATATATATATATATATATATATATATATATATAAAAGGGGGAGGAAATGTCACTTTCACTTTTTCGACGTTGGCGGAGCAGGTATCGCCAATGTCGATATCGCGCGCGTATTTCGAACGATCTAGTAGGTAAATTAAAGGTCGATAGACTTATCGGTCAGGAGGAAGATTTCTATTTAGATAAATTAAGTGTATATATATAATATATATTGATTCTTATGAATCAAGCTTGAATTTGATGTCTAGGTATCCCAGGTTGCCGATGACGAAGTCCAGATAGTACGCTTCATAGTTTTCGGTGTCCAGGTGTAATAATATGTTGAATTCGATGTCTACGTGTCCCAGGTTGTCGATGACGAGGTCCAGATAGCGCGCTCCGTAGTTTTTGGTGTCTAGGTGTATTAATAACTTTAAATCTGAATGTAGGACACGTAGATATCGAATTCAAGGTATTAATACACGTAGACACCAAAAACTACGGAGCGAACTATGTGGACTTCGTCATCGGCAACGTGGGACACGTAGACATCGAATTCAACATATTATTACACCTGGACACCGAAAACTATGGAGCGCACTATCTGGAACCAGTCATCGACAACCTGAAACACGTGGACATCGAATTCAAGGTATTAATACACCTGGACACCGAAAACTATGGAGCGCACTATGTGGACCTCGTTATCGGCAATCTGGGATACCTAGATATCGAATTCAAGCTTGATTCATAAGAATCAACTTAAAAATTCCCTAGCGGCAGAATTAAAATTGTCATGACATAATAAAAATTCGCTAAATTAAAATTATGTCTAGACATAATAAAAATTGGGCGAATAATAGTAACTTTTCGAAAGTAGAGGTTTTAAGCTTAAATTTAAATTTTATTCATTTTTAACAAAGTTACAGCTGCTCGAATTTTGCCTATTTTTAAAGATAAATTTAGTGTTCCTTCAATTTTTGTGAGAAATGTATAATTTACTTTTACTTAAATATTATTAATTTTTATGTATTTGTTATCATTGCTAATTTTGTGAATAATTAAAAAATAAGAAATAAAAATGTTTTGCAGATTCTTGCTTAAGGTAGCTGTCTCGTCAGGGCATGTATTAGATAAAGTGTTCGATTTCGGATTTTATATCAAATTATATGATCAGCTTTGCAGTCGATTTTTTCTGTGGCTCCTTACCGACTATTTACTCTAGAAAATCGATCTCGAAAATCACAAATTTTGCATTACTTCATATACAGACGGCCAGAAAAAGAAGGCTCTATCACGGTTTCAATCACATTTTCGCATTTTTCGATTAGATGAAGTGAGAAAAAACATTGCTTTTTGTACATTAGATTTCGAAGAATCCGATGCAACCATAAAATATATACTTTACCGGAGATTTCGCTGCTAATTTTTTAGTTTATTTTAGTGAAAATGCGGTAATCGAGCAGACATTTTTTGGTCGAGGTGAGGTTGGGAAGACTTGGAAACGCCGCTGGCTAATTACTGTAGTTGCAGGTTATGGGGCTCGTCTTTCTTAGCCGAATTGGATAGTGATTGACACCCCTGTCATGCATTTAGAAACCCTTTCTCAGTAATTGTCAAAATTCAATCGACAAGGAGATGTAACCTCACTTGTAACTTTTCTCGACGACTCGCATGATCAGCTGATCAAAACGGAGTCAAATGAGAAAAATCACAGAATTTGGAAAAAGTAACATACTTTGTCACGTATGAAATTTTACACCATAATTCATAGAATTATTTTTCCCTTAGCAAAAATTGCCTGAAATATATTTCTGAACGTGAAAACCTACAAACAGTCACATGACTAGCACTTAGCGAGACAGCTACCTTAACACTACAAAATAGGTGATATCAGTACAAATTTACCTTTTTCAAAAAAGGTAAAAAAAAAAGAAATCAAACTAGCACAGTAAACAACTGTGCCGCAAACACGTAGAACTACGTCAACTGTTGCTGTGCCCATACTGTGCAGTAGACGTAGTTCTACGTGTTTGCGGCACAGTTGTTGCGGAAAATTCTACCTCTGTTTTATATATAATTCTTGAAAATTCGGTTTATTAACAAATGAGTAGTTCGCGCAAAACGTTACAAGAAAAAAATCGGTAACCCCTTTTGGAGACTTTATAGACTTCACAGAAAAAATGAGAATATATAAGCTATCAAATGACAACTTATTTATTACTCTACGATTATTATTTTCGAAAATATAACAAAAAAAACAAAAATCGGTAACCCCTTTATTATTAGCAATTTTGCATTTTATTTTAATGCGATATTTCGACGTTTTAAGGCTCCTGGATGGTCAGCCGAGAACTCTGCGTTGACGGTGGCGACGTACCGTCGCGGCAGAAATCAGAACTCTCTCCTCTCACTCTCTCCAATGGAGAATTCTGTCTTGTGACATGTTGACAACCTATTTTGTTGTGCGTGCTATTTCTTTATTATTCGCTCTGTGCTTGTGCTCTAACGTTTAACGTATTCGTGAAAGTCGTAAAATTGGCCGAAAAGTACGATTTGCATGCGGAAGGAACGTTTTCACCTCCTTTCGATAGTCGTTAAACGGCTGTTTTTCCCATATGTTTAGGCTTCGTTTTATGGCTGTTTGTTTAGTGTCGAGGGAAAAAGGTAGTTTTCGGCCAATTTCGGAAGTGTTCTGAAACGATCTATAGTGATGTTTTATTGAAATGTCTTTTTATTTGAAAATGGCATGCACAACAAAATTGGGTGTTTTCCTCGCCTGGATAGTAAGAATCCAATATGGCCGCGGTGACCATCCAGGAGCCTTAAAGCATAAGAAACACATTGGCATCGAAAACTACGCAACCGGTTTAAAAAAAATCGGTATCAAAAAATTAACTCCACCGCCATTCCCAGAAAATTCTATCTCGGTTTCATATGTAACTTTTGAAAATTCGGTTTATTAACAAATAAATAGTTCGCGGAAAACGTTGCAAGAAAAAAATCGGTAACCCCTTTGGGGATTTTATAAACTTTAAAGAAAAAATGAGACTATATAAGCTATCAAATAACAACTTATTTATTACTCTACAATTATTATTTTCGAAAATATAACAAAAAAAAAAACAAAAATCGGTAATCCCTTTATTATTAGCAATTTTGCATTTTTTTTTTAAATGCGATATTTCGACATTTAGAACATAAGAAACACATTGGCATAAAAAACTGCGCAACCGGTTAAAAAAAAAATCGGTATCAAGAAATTAACCCCACCACCACCATTCCCGGAAAATTCTATCTCTGTTTCATATATAATTCTTGAAAATTCGGTTTATTAACAAATGAGTAGTTCACGGAAAACGTTGCAAGAAAAAAATCGGTAACCCCTTTTGGAGATTTTATAAACTTTAGAGAAAAAAATGAGACAATAGAAGCTATCAAATGACAACTTATTTATTACTCTACGATTATTATTTTCGAAAATATAACAAAAAACTGCACAACCGGTTTAAAAAAAAAATCGGTATCAAAAAAGTAATCCCACCACCGTCATTTCCGGAAAATTCTACCCCTATTTCATACATAATTCTTTAAAATTCGGTCTATTAACGAATGAGTAGTTCACGGTCAGACAGACAGACATACAGACATACAGACAGACGTCAGGTTCTTATCATTCTACTTCAAGAAAATCGGGTATAAATAGAGAGTTCGGTCTTGTTTTATCATAAATGGGACTTCTTAAGCTTTAAAATGAGATGTCAATGATTACTCTACGATTATTAGTTGCGAAGATCTAAACGTTCAAAATGTGACATATTTTCGTTACATCGTTAAGAAATTTCGCTAAACATTCTAACGCTACTATATCTAAACGGAAAGAAATAGAGAGTTCGGGCTGGATTTATCATAAATGGGACTTCTTAAGCTTTAAAATGAGATGTCAATGATTACTCTACGATTATTAGTTGCGAAGATCTAAACGTTCAAAGTGTGACATATTTTCGTTACATCGTTAAGAAATTTAGTTAAACTTTCTAACGCTACTATATCTAAACGAAAAGAAATAGAGAGTTCGGGCTGGATTTATAATAAATAGGACTTCTTAAGCTTTAAAATGAGATGTCAATGATTACTCTACGATTATTAGTTGCGAAGATCTAAACGTTCAAAGTGTGACATATTTTCGTTACATCGTTACATCCGTAGATACCCCCCATACCGCGGAGAAAGACGTAGTTCTACGTCAAAAGTGCCAAGTACATGCAATGTATTTTGTAAATTCAAAAATCTAAGTGGTAGCTTTATATCTTTTTCACAAAATTATATTATCTAACTTAACTCAAGTGACATGTATTTCAAAAAAAGATGTGAAATTTTATTTTCTTCTTCACGAAATTATATTACCTAACTTAACTCAAGTGACATGTATTTCAAAAAAAGATGTAAAATCTTTAAATTAAATTGCGCCAATTGTAAAGAGAATATGTATATTGCTTTGAAAGATAATTGTTATGCAACTACTTTAAAGAAAAAAAACCCAAGTGGTATCTTCGTATTTCTATTCAAGGTTCTTTCTATTCTAAACCCAAATGATAATAGCTTCTTAATTCTCTTTAACAAATGTTTAATATTACAAAGAATTATTTTAATTACAAAGAATTAAAGAAGTAACAGTACAAAATAAAAATATTTAATTAAAACAAAATAAATCTTGTAAAAAAACTTGGCGCTGCTTTTTTACTCCTGTCGCATTCTTCCCTAAATTATGTTTATTGTTCTTTATTCAATCAAAAATCTTAGTACTAATAATGTTTAAATTTTAATGTTTAAATTTCAAAGTCTAGCAGCGCCAAGTTTTTTTACAAGATTTATTTTGTTTTACTTAAATATTTTTATTTTGTACTGTTACTTCTTTAATTCTTTGTAATTAAAATGATTCTTTGTAATATTAAAAATTTGTTAAAGAGAATTAAGAAGCTATTATCATTTGGGTTTAGAATAGAAAGAACCTTGAATAGAAATACGAAGATACCACTTGGGTTTTTTTTCTTTAAAGTAGTTGCATAACAATTATCTTTCAAAGCAATATACATATTCTCTTTACAATTGGCGCAATTTAATCTAAAAATTTCACATCTTTTTTTGAAATACATGTCATTTGAGTTAAGTTAGATAATATAATTTTGTGAATAGCTTATGTCGAAAGCTTTCCAAAACACTATAATTAAGTATTTTTTCAAATTTTATATATATATATATATATATATATATATATTATATAAACAAATGTCTTTCATATATAACATTTTACTTATTATAACAATAAAAAACTGATAACCTTATAGATATACACTAATTTCTTTCTCTTTAAAGAATTATATTTTAGATGTTTTAATAAAACAAATTATGAAATGAGTTAAATATTCTATGTTTAGATTAAATCACAAATGTGCTAGATTTTTTCGTATATTTTTTATTCTTTTATTTCTCTAGTTTTATGCTTTTTTGTATTTTTCTCACTAATCCCTATTTAGTATTTGACAAAACATACGTGACAAAACAATAGAAAATTAGTTCAAAAAAAAAAAAAAAAGAAAAAATAAGGAAATATAAAATAAAAAAATAGAATTTGTATTGTGTAATGATTATACTGTAGAAATAATTTACTCTTTATAATATACTGTTTATAACATACTTTATAATATATTATTTATTATAATTATACTATTAAAAAGAATTTTTTTTTAATTTAAACAGATTTGTAATCCATAATCTATCAACACTGTGATATTTTTATCAAACAATAATCAAATGTACATCAATTAAAGTCTTAATCATGTAAAAAATCTAGGTATAAAATCAATTTAGAAGAATTAGATACATATCTACAAATGCAAACAATATTGACTATACAATAATGCATTGCAATAAATAATATAAGTACAATATAAAAATATTCCACATTCAAACATGCACACTAAATTGTTCTAATATATAAAATAAAATTTTCCAGATGAACGTGAAGTTATAGAACAAAAAATGATATATGTAGTATATCACAAATGGAATAAAAGTAATTAACAATCTAGACTAACAAGCTTCCTGTAGTTTTTTTCAGTAAACCTTATTATCTTATATTCACCTTGATTATTTTGTCACCTGCATGAAGACCAGCTCTTGCTGCTGCACCACCTAAAATACACCATTCTTGTAAAAATATTAATAAACTATAAGAATGTACGTATAGGGCATTCTATGCCAATGGATTTGACCCTCGACCTTTTGGATTTGATCCGCAATTTTTTTATGTTATTGTTTCAACTCTAAAATGTACTCAGATTTTTTAGATTTTTTTTTATTTATAGTTTTTTAAACTGACATATCGTTGGTCGCAATTTAAAAATCTGAAAAAATTATCAAAAATCCTGTTATATATATATATAAATGTTCAAGCAACAGCCTACAGTGGACTGACTTATGCTTCTAATTTTTTCAATGTTTTTTTTCCGAAAAAAGTTCGAAACAAGCTCGAAAAAAGCTGAAAAAAAAATGGGAACAAACGTCGGCCCACTCTGAGCCAAGGATTAAAAATTTTGATATCTGATATAGGATTTTTGAGAATTTTTTCAGATTTTTAAATTATGGTCAACAATATGTCGGCTTAAAAAATTATAAATAAATCAAATTTATAAAAAAAATCTGAGTGCATTTTAGTGTTCGAAGTTGGAACAATAACAAAAAATCACGAACCAAATCTGAGAGGTCAAGGGTCAAACCTAGGCGATTTGGCATGGAATGCCCCGTATATAGATACAACTGTTGCTATAAAAAAGTATGTGTATAATCATATATATTATTTAGTAGATAATAATTTATTAACTTTTAGAGAACTACAGAAATAACATCTTTAATTATAAAAAAAGAAATGCTCTTTTAAATTAGTATTTAAAAATTTTTAAAGTTACTAATTACAAATTTGAGATCATGATTGGAAGATTTAAAATAAACAATTCATTGGCCATTAATTAGTTAATTTTCGTATATGTAAATTAATCTATATCAAACTTGATATCTATGATTTTTTTAAACAGCCTACAAATCCATTAAAATTACAAGGATAACATCAAATCGATGCATATATTATATATCTATATTATATATTTGATCATTATATTAAATGTTATTTTTAATTTCAACGTCAGATTCGTAAACTAATAAATTTAATAAATTTAAAGACACTTGTATATACTGATTTGTACATGGTTCAAGAAAATCTAAAAAGATTCTATTCGTATAGTGTAGTGAAATGTAAATGTCTCCAAATTGATATCAGTAAATTTTATATACATTAGCTTAAAGCACGGTCTTACATACAGGTCTGGAAACTACCTCTAATTCTAGTGGTGGGGGTAGGTCGCTTAATGAAGTTGTGTTTAAGTCATGTAATAGCCACTAGAGTCGTTGCGATCGATGTTCGCGCGGTGGCGAGGGACACCGGAGGCCGGGGGAATATCTGTCATATAAAATTTGGCAGAATGGTTTTGTGTCAACTTCGTAGTCTCGACATTACCACTTCGTCATATTTCAAAAAATTTTTTAATCTCAAACACAATCGTGGAAACAGATATCTCCGGGTTCTATGTAGCTGAAGCTAGTAGCGGGCGTTATAACAGCGAAACGTCTCGCTGACTGGCTCAAATGTCATGTGGGTTTCTCGGGGGGTACGAACGTATTGTAGTAGCTAATTATTATCGGCCACTGAGCTTTTTTGAGACGTTTCGCTGTTAACGCCATGTCTGTGAAGTTGGCCCCCCTTTTTCAAAATTCCGAAATTTTTATTAGAGTTCTGGATTCCCCAGAAAGAGTTCTAGAGTTCTCTGTAGTTTTTAGAAAGAGTTCCGTCATTTAAAGTAGTAAAAACACCATTTTAAAAATGGGGGGGCTAACTTCACGGCGCCCCCCATTTTTTGAAAAATAAATTTTTTATGGTAGTTCCAGATAGATTTCGATGAGTTCTAGAGTTCCCTATAGGTTTTAAAAAGAGTTCCGTTAAAATAAACCCAAAAATCGATGTCAAAGTTGAACAAAAAATTTCCAATTTTCTTTAAAAATCAATTTTTTATGGTAGATTCAGAAATATTTCGACGAGTACTAGAGTTCCCTAAAGGTTTTATAACGCTAAGACCAATATTTCAAAAGTTACAGCCCTTCAAAGTGCGCACCTTAAAATTAAAAAATTCTTTTCCGGAGTTCTGACGGGAGTTCTGGTGGCCCCCCGAAGAGTTCTATCGAAAACTATTAGGTTCCGAAACGATCCGACCAATATTTCAAAAGTTACAGCCCTCCAAAGTGCGCACTTCGAAAATTTTCTAAGTCCCGAGGGGTAATTTTATTTTTTTGGAAATCGGCAGTTCTCGCTGGAGTTCTGGTAGCCCCCCGAGGAGTTCTATCGAAAACTATTAGGTTCCAAAACGATCCGACCAATATTTCAAAAGTTACAGCCCTTCAAAGTGCGCACCTTAAAATTAAAAAATTCTTTTCCGGAGTTCTGACGGGAGTTCTGGTGGCCCCCCAAAGAGTTCTATCGAAAACTATTAGAACTCCTCGAGGGGCTACCAGAACTCCAGCGAGAACTGCCGATTTCCAAAAAAAAAAATTACCCCTCGGGACTTCTAAAATTTTCGAAGTGCGCACTTTGGAGGGCTGTAACTTTTGAAATATTGGTCGGATCGTTTCGGAACCTAATAGTTTTCGATAGAACTCCTCGGGGGGCTACCAGAACTCCAGCGAGAACTGCCGATTTCCAAAAAAATAAAATTACCCCTCGGGACTTAGAAAATTTTTGAAGTGCGCACTTTGGAGGGCTGTAACTTTTGAAATATTGGTCGGATCGTTTCGGAACCTAATAGTTTTCGATAGAACTCTTTGGGGGGCCACCAGAACTCCCGTCAGAACTCCGGAAAAGAATTTTTTAATTTTAAGGTGCGCACTTTGAAGGGCTGTAACTTTTGAAATATTGGTCGGATCGTTTCGGAACCTAATAGTTTTCGACAGAACTCCTCGGGGGGCTACCAGAACTCCAGCGAGAACTGCCGATTTCCAAAAAAAAATTACCCCTCGGGACTTAGATAATTTTCGAAGTGCGCATTTTGGAGGGCTGTAACTTTTGAAATATTGGTCGGATCGTTTCGGAACCTAATAGTTTTCGATAGAACTCTTTGGGGGGCCACCAGAACTCCCGTCAGAACTCCGGAAAAGAATTTTTTAATTTTAAGGTGCGCACTTTGAAGGGCTGTAACTTTTGAAATATTGGTCGGATCGTTTCGGAACCTAATAGTTTTCGATAGAACTCTTTGGGGGGCCACCAGAACTCCCGTCAGAACTCCGGAAAAGAATATTTTAATTTTAAGGTGCGCACTTTGAAGGGCTGTAACTTTTGAAATATTGGTCGGATCGTTTCGGAACCTAATAGTTTTCGATAGAACTCTTCGGGGGGCTACCAGAACTCCAGCGAGAACTGCCGATTTCCAAAAAAATAAAATTACCCCTCGGGACTTAGAAAATTTTCGAAGTGCGCACTTTGGAGGGCTGTAACTTTTGAAATATTGGTCGGATCGTTTCGGAACCTAATAGTTTTCGATAGAACTCTTTGGGGGGCCACCAGAACTCCCGTCAGAACTCCGGAAAAGAATATTTTAATTTTAAGGTGCGCACTTTGAAGGGCTGTAACTTTTGAAATATTGGTCGGATCGTTTCGGAACCTAATAGTTTTCGACAGAACTCCTCGGGGGGCTACCAGAACTCCAGCGAGAACTGCCGATTTCCAAAAAAATAAAATTACCCCTCGGGACTTAGAAAATTTTCGAAGTGCGCACTTTGGAGGGCTGTAACTTTTGAAATATTGGTCGGATCGTTTCGGAACCTAATAGTTTTCGATAGAACTCTTTGGGGGGCCACCAGAACTCCCGTCAGAACTCCGGAAAAGAATATTTTAATTTTAAGGTGCGCACTTTGAAGGGCTGTAACTTTTGAAATATTGGTCGGATCGTTTCGGAACCTAATAGTTTTCGATAGAACTCTTCGGGGGGCTACCAGAACTCCAGCGAGAACTGCCGATTTCCAAAAAAATAAAATTACCCCTCGGGACTTAGAAAATTTTCGAAGTGCGCACTTTGGAGGGCTGTAACTTTTGAAATATTGGTCGGATCGTTTCGGAACCTAATAGTTTTCGATAGAACTCTTTGGGGGGCCACCAGAACTCCCGTCAGAACTCCGGAAAAGAATATTTTAATTTTAAGGTGCGCACTTTGAAGGGCTGTAACTTTTGAAATATTGGTCGGATCGTTTCGGAACCTAATAGTTTTCGATAGAACTCTTCGGGGGGCTACCAGAACTCCAGCGAGAACTGCCGATTTCCAAAAAAAAAATTACCCCTCGGGACTTAGATAATTTTCGAAGTGCGCACTTTGGAGGGCTGTAACTTTTGAAATATTGGTCGGATCGTTCCGGAACCTAATAGTTTTCGATAGAACTCTTTGGGGGGCCACCAGAACTCCCGTCAGAACTCCGGAAAAGAATTTTTTAATTTTAAGGTGCGCACTTTGAAGGGCTGTAACTTTTGAAATATTGGTCGGATCGTTTCGGAACCTAATAGTTTTCGATAGAACTCTTCGGGGGGCTACCAGAACTCCAGCTAGAAAATTTTCGAAGTGCGCACTTTGGAGGGCTGTAACTTTTGAAATATTGGTCGGATCGTTTCGGAACCTAATAGTTTTCGATAGAACTCTTCGGGGGGCTACCAGAACTCCAGCGAGAACTGCCGATTTCCAAAAAAATAAAATTACCCCTCGGGACTTAGAAAATTTTCGAAGTGCGCACTTTGGAGGGCTGTAACTTTTGAAATATTGGTCGGATCGTTTCGGAACCTAATAGTTTTCGATAGAACTCTTTGGGGGGCCACCAGAACTCTCGTCAGAACTCCGGAAAAGAATATTTTAATTTTAAGGTGCGCACTTTGAAGGGCTGTAACTTTTGAAATATTGGTCGGATCGTTTCGGAACCTAATAGTTTTCGATAGAACTCTTCGGGGGGCTACCAGAACTCCAGCGAGAACTGCCGATTTCCAAAAAAATAAAATTACCCCTCGGGACTTAGAAAATTTTCGAAGTGCGCACTTTGGAGGGCTGTAACTTTTGAAATATTGGTCGGATCGTTTCGGAACCTAATAGTTTTCGATAGAACTCTTTGGGGGGCCACCAGAACTCCCGTCAGAACTCCGGAAAAGAATATTTTAATTTTAAGGTGCGCACTTTGAAGGGCTGTAACTTTTGAAATATTGGTCGGATCGTTTCGGAACCTAATAGTTTTCGATAGAACTCTTCGGGGGGCTACCAGAACTCCAGCGAGAACTGCCGATTTCCAAAAAAATAAAATTACCCCTCGGGACTTAGAAAATTTTCGAAGTGCGCACTTTGGAGGGCTGTAACTTTTGAAATATTGGTCGGATCGTTTCGGAACCTAATAGTTTTCGATAGAACTCTTTGGGGGGCCACCAGAACTCCCGTCAGAACTCCGGAAAAGAATATTTTAATTTTAAGGTGCGCACTTTGAAGGGCTGTAACTTTTGAAATATTGGTCGGATCGTTTCGGAACCTAATAGTTTTCGATAGAACTCTTCGGGGGGCTACCAGAACTCCAGCGAGAACTGCCGATTTCCAAAAAAAAAATTACCCCTCGGGACTTAGATAATTTTCGAAGTGCGCACTTTGGAGGGCTGTAACTTTTGAAATATTGGTCGGATCGTTCCGGAACCTAATAGTTTTCGATAGAACTCTTTGGGGGGCCACCAGAACTCCCGTCAGAACTCCGGAAAAGAATTTTTTAATTTTAAGGTGCGCACTTTGAAGGGCTGTAACTTTTGAAATATTGGTCGGATCGTTTCGGAACCTAATAGTTTTCGATAGAACTCTTCGGGGGGCTACCAGAACTCCAGCTAGAAAATTTTCGAAGTGCGCACTTTGGAGGGCTGTAACTTTTGAAATATTGGTCGGATCGTTTCGGAACCTAATAGTTTTCGATAGAACTCTTCGGGGGGCTACCAGAACTCCAGCGAGAACTGCCGATTTCCAAAAAAATAAAATTACCCCTCGGGACTTAGAAAATTTTCGAAGTGCGCACTTTGGAGGGCTGTAACTTTTGAAATATTGGTCGGATCGTTTCGGAACCTAATAGTTTTCGATAGAACTCTTTGGGGGGCCACCAGAACTCTCGTCAGAACTCCGGAAAAGAATATTTTAATTTTAAGGTGCGCACTTTGAAGGGCTGTAACTTTTGAAATATTGGTCGGATCGTTTCGGAACCTAATAGTTTTCGATAGAACTCTTTGGGGGGCCACCAGAACTCCCGTCAGAACTCCGGAAAAGAATATTTTAATTTTAAGGTGCGCACTTTGAAGGGCTGTAACTTTTGAAATATTGGTCGGATCGTTTCGGAACCTAATAGTTTTCGATAGAACTCTTCGGGGGGCTACCAGAACTCCAGCGAGAACTGCCGATTTCCAAAAAAAAAAATTACCCCTCGGGACTTAGATAATTTTCGAAGTGCGCACTTTGGAGGGCTGTAACTTTTGAAATATTGGTCGGATCGTTCCGGAACCTAATAGTTTTCGATAGAACTCTTTGGGGGGCCACCAGAACTCCCGTCAGAACTCCGGAAAAGAATTTTTTAATTTTAAGGTGCGCACTTTGAAGGGCTGTAACTTTTGAAATATTGGTCGGATCGTTTCGGAACCTAATAGTTTTTGATAGAACTCTTCGGGGGGCTACCAGAACTCCAGCGAGAACTGCCGATTTCCAAAAAAATAAAATTACCCCTCGGGACTTAGAAAATTTTCGAAGTGCGCACTTTGGAGGGCTGTAACTTTTGAAATATTGGTCGGATCGTTTCGGAACCTAATAGTTTTCGATAGAACTCTTTGGGGGGCCACCAGAACTCCCGTCAGAACTCCGAAAAAGAATTTTTTAATTTTAAGGTGCGCACTTTGAAGGGCTGTAACTTTTGAAATATTGGTCGGATCGTTTCGGAACCTAATAGTTTTCGATAGAACTCGTCGGGGGGCTACCAGAACTCCAGCGAGAACTGCCGATTTCTAAAAAAATAAAATTACCCCTCGGGACTTAAAAAATTTTCGAAGTGCGCACTTTGGAGGGCTGTAACTTTTGAAATATTGGTCGGATCGTTTCGGAACCTAATAGTTTTCGATAGAACTCTTTGGGGGGCCACCAGAACTCCCGTCAGAACTCCGGAAAAGAATTTTTTAATTTTAAGGTGCGCACTTTGAAGGGCTGTAATTTTTGAAATATTGGTCGGATCGTTTCGGAACCTAATAGTTTTCGATAGAACTCCTCGGGGGGCTACCAGAACTCCAGCGAGAACTGCCGATTTCCAAAAAAATAAAATTACCCCTCGGGACTTAGAAAATTTTTGAAGTGCGCACTTTGGAGGGCTGTAACTTTTGAAATATTGGTCGGATCGTTTCGGAACCTAATAGTTTTCGATAGAACTCTTTGGGGGGCCACCAGAACTCCCGTCAGAACTCCGGAAAAGAATTTTTTAATTTTAAGATGCGCACTTTGAAGGGCTGTAACTTTTGAAATATTGGTCTTAGCGTTATAAAACCTTTAGGGAACTCTAGTACTCGTCGAAATATTTCTGAATCTACCATAAAAAATTGATTTTTAAAGAAAATTGGAAATTTTTTGTTCAACTTTGACATCGATTTTTGGGCTTATTTTAACGGAACTCTTTTTAAAACCTATAGGGAACTCTAGAACTCATCGAAATCTATCTGGAACTACCATAAAAAATTTATTTTTCAAAAAATGGGGGGCGCCGTGAAGTTAGCCCTCCCATTTTTAAAATGGTGTTTTTACTACTTTAAATGACGGAACTCTTTCTAAAAACTACAGAGAACTCTAGAACTCTTTCTGGGGAATCCAGAACTCTAATAAAAATTTCGGAATTTTGAAAAAGGGGGGCCAACTTCACAGACATGTTAACGCCCGCTACTAGCTTCAGCTACATAGAACCTGGAGATATCTGTTTCCACGATTGTGTTTGAGATTAATTAAAAATAAAAATAAACATATAAAAAGATATTTTTATTTGTTTTTAATTTTCAGAATAAAAACTCATATTTATTTTATATATCTACATATTTTATTAATTTATAGTCTTAAATTATTTAAAACATTATTATTTATCACATTATTATCGTAAAAGGATTTTAAAAAAAACTTAAGGGCACGGAGATTTGAACCCATAATGTCGAGACTACGAAGTTGACACAAAACCATTCCGCCAAATTTCATATGACAGATATCCCCCCCGGCCTCCGGCGTCCCTCGCCATCGCGAGAACACCGATCGCAACGACTCTAGTGGCTATTAGATGACTTAAGAATGTTTTATATAGTTAGGCAAAATGTAACGAAGTTGATGAAAATTTAATATCATATTCTGTATACTCTTTCAAAGTTCGGGGTCAAATTTCAAATCGATTCACAATTTAGATAAAAAGTTATCAATTCTTGAAAATCCGTTTTACAAAGGGTTTTACAGAGAAAAGTGTAAACATTAAAAAATGTAACCAATATAATAATATTTTACACACAAGCAGATCATCAACAAACAAAAATATAGCAACAAAATTTGAAACAATTTGCAACAATTTTTTTTTTGAAAAAAAAAATAGTAGTAACAGTTATTTACATTCACTAAATTTACGTCTTTTACATTCTATTAGATGTTTCGTAACTATTTATATACATTTTTTTGTTTTTGGATCTCTGGAGAATTAATATCAGAGTTTTTAATATTTCCTGCATACTTTTGGTTGGGACTGTGCCTATAAAACATCCTTAAACACAACTTCACTAAGCGACCTACCCCCACCACTGAAGTTTCCAGACCCGTATGTAAGACCGTGGCTTAAAGGATGTTCTGGCGCTAACTTTCTAACATTGACAATATCTTGAAAATTTAATATAGGTATTGTTTCTATTTATTATCTGAACATGTGTGCAAAACCTGAAATCAATTTTCTAACCAATTTTTAATTTTACATGTTCTTATGAAATGACAGCATACTCTCACTTATATAAACAAAATTATAAGGAAGTACCATTGACAATATTCTGAAACTTTGTTTGTGAGTAAATAAAATACTGAGCAACGTTTCTAAAAAAGTTGAACTATTGCTTCACTGACGCATTCTCAAGTTATTAATGAAAAAGCAATGTAAAATTCTGAAAATAGGTTTAAAGATACATAGGGCTTAAGGTAAATATTATGTCAATGACTTTTTTTACACATTTTATGCGTTTTTAAGTATTATTTAATATCTGTATACATAAAATATTACTAATATATGTAACATTTTGTCGTTTCTTACAATTTGTTTAAGGTGAAATTCACATCCAAAAGTTTTTTGCTGACAATCATAAAATTTGCAAAATGTATAAACATATTTTTTTTTAGCGCCAAATATCATATTAACGAGCATTATTTAAGTCCTTTACATGATACGAGCACATATGGTGCATGTCTTAACTCACAAAAAGCATAGAATTTTACCCAATTTTAAATTGAAGTAATTTTTGTCTGGGATTGTATAGCCAGATCATCCTTAAGCATGTCCTGGTAAAAAAATCTTTACATAAATATATGTAATTATATATTTTATAAAAAATTACATATTTTCTTTGTATAATCTCTATCTATATACATAGGAAAAATAATGAGGATAATTTAAAATAATTATAAAAATAACTTTTGCATTGTTTTTTTTTACAAAAATATAAACTTGTGATTAGATTATATAATATCCTATATATAATCATATGTAATTTTATTTTATATGTGATCATTATACTCATATATAACTATATCTGAATATTTTTTCTCATTTCGTCAAATTTTACACTTCTTTTAAGCTAGCAGGACCAAATGGGCAGAATCAAACCGGACCTATCGGAATATTTAGTACCTATTTTGTACTAATTTGTACCACTAATAACAATTTTGTACCTCGTGCCGTTTCGGAGAAAATTGTGGCGCTGCTACCTTAGAATTAAGCTAAAAAGACCACAATAAAAAAAAATGAAAAAAGGATTTTAAATACAGAAATTTGAATGACTAAATTTGTACTAATTTGTACCATACAAATAAACTTAATATATTCATCCCTTCTGCTTCAAACAGCCCCTAATAGAACTCAGTTCTATTAGTCTCAAGAGTAAAGTACTCTTTCTAATCAGCAGAATCAATCGCTAGTTGTAGATTCGATTCAGGATAATTTGTACCGCACAAATATAAAGTTTCAGATTTTGTACCCCAGCCGTTTGATAAAAAACTACCCCCGATACCTAACAGTCTCAAGAGTATAGTACCTTTGGTCGCGAACAAAATCAATCGCTATTTGCGTACTGGATGCAAAATAATTTATACCATTAAAATATAAAATATATAGTTATTTTGTATCGGTGCCGTTTTTTTTAAATTATTTAGTAATAAATTAAAATCTGATTTTTTAGCGATTAATTCTGCTGATGAGAAAGAGTACTTTACTCTTGAGACTGTTAGGTATCGGAGGTAGTTTTTTATCAAACGGCTGGGGTACAAAATCTGAAACTTTATATTTTTGCGGTACAAATTATCCTGAATCGAGTCTACAACTAGCGATTGATTCTGCTGATTAGAAAGAGTACTTTACTCTTGAGACTAATAGGACTGAGTTCTATTAGGAGCTGTTTGAAGCAGAAGGGATGAATATATCAAGTTTATTTGTATGGTACAAATTAGTACAAATTCAGTCCTTCAAATTTCTGTATTTAAAATCCTTTTTTCATTTTTTTTATTGTGGTCTTTTTAGCTTAATTCTAAGGTAGCAGCGCCACGATTTTCTCCGAAACGGCACAAGGTACAAAATTGTTATTAGTGGTACAAATTAGTACAAAATAGGTACTAAATATTCCGATAGGTCCGGTTTGATTCTGCCCATTTGGTCCTGCTAGCTTAAAAGAGGTAAATTTTACTTTTTGGAAAAAAAATGCAATATTTTGTTTTTCCAAATTATTTTCTAATCTTCTTATTTTTTTTCTTAATACAAACAAAAATTATACAAAAAAAAGAAAACAAATATTTTTTATGTATAATTATACACATGTTTTTTATTTTTTATTTCAAATAAAATTATATATAAAAAATTTTGTACAGGGACGTATGGCTATTGAGGGAAAATTTTTGTGATTTCAAAACAATTTTACGGCCTACTAAAAACTAATTATGCAAATATTAATGCAAACATGGTACTTTCATGCGGACCTTCTTTTACGGACTGAACGTAGACTGGATTGTCACCAGAAACTTTCATTCCAAACCCAGCGTCATCTTTGTATACGACCAGAGTGGCGATGGGCGCTGGTTCGATGGCTCCACCACTGATGGTGCCTGCACCAGCCCCGACGCTGTGTCGTAGCGCTGCCGTTCCATTCATCCCTCCTTCGAGCTCCACCCCGCCTCACCTCTGTTGCTACCGACCTGCCATAATTCTCTCTTATAATATAAGGTTTTTCAAAACTCTCCAAAGCACATTTGACAAAGTGAGGTTTATTCCAAATAAAATTCTTAACAATACGGTTATATATGCATATTTTCATACAAAATACATGATTAAATTAAAAAAATAATTTTACGAGATTCTCTTAAAAAACTTTCTCTATCATTTATTGTCATTCCTCTCATGCAACATATGATATGTATATAAAAATACGTTCTTACAATACATGTGAGTTGAGTTAAAAAAAATAATATAAATTAGAAATACAATTCTGGCATGCTGTGAATACTTTGAACTTATAATACATGTACATATACATGTATATAAACATAACATTTTAAGAAATTTGTTTGAATTCACTCTATTCATCAAAATATGCAGGAATAGAGTTGTTGAAAATTATAAAATTTAAATTAATTTTTGGAACTCTCCGTATAATGCAGACTTTCAATAAATATAAAGTAACTTAGGCAACTTAGAAATATTATTTTAGGTAAAAATATGTTATACGATCGTAGATCATGCTTTAAATCTAAATGAATAATCAATCCATTGATCGAGTTTCTGTTATTGAAAAAGATTAAGAAAATTAATCTAAAATTATAATAGTAATATATATCCTTGCCACTACATTAATATTTTCAGACAAAACTTTTTCAAAAATTGATTCATTTATTAATTTTACTTATTTGAAAACAACTGTATAAAATACAGAACCTGAAGTAATAATAAGTATGCAAGTTTACTCCTAATAATCCTTATATTCCTAAAATGAGTCTGATACATTAAAGAAGAATATTTTCTCATGTGAATAATGATCCAATTCTTACATTCAATATCTCTAATTGTTTGAATTGTTTTTTATTAAACAGATAGTATGCAATGGTATAATAAACCAAATATCGGCAATAACTTATTTACAATATAGTAATTAATTTGTTGATATCAAAAGCATTAACTAAAAACATATTTCAACCTACAAATATATTTTGAGATAAATAATGTTATTCTATGTTTTATTTCTTTTCCTTACAAATTATTTAATATAAAACTTATAAACTTTTTATATTTATAAATACATTTGATGTTTTTTATGTATGAAAACTAACTAGGATGAAGTAAAGATTTTTACACTCAGACAATTCTTATTAATTAAAAATAATCTCCCCAATAAACTGTTGTACTTTATAAACTTTGTTATAAAATATATTCTGTATCTTTCTGAATACATACAATAACTGGAAAGATAAATAAAAACTTGTAAGTACATTAAATAAAGTAAAATCTCATTCATATGACAATCAATAATCTATGTAATCAGAAACAATCTAAATAACAAAAAATTTTTAAGAAAATTTTGTAAAATAATTATATTTTAGAAATTTTTTAGTACTTCAAAAATTTTAAGAAAAGATACATTACTTCTTGATGGACTTGGTTAGATTGCGCGTGTGTGAATGGTAGCGGTGAAAGTGCGTTGTGCGATTTTAGCTTTGTTTCTGGGTTTAAAGATTAGTATGTGGCAAGTAGGGATAATGGAAAGATAGGGTGTAAATAGGGGATGCGATGAGAATGAAGGGAGATAGTAGGATGCAAGTAGAGAAAAGTAGTATAGAAGTGTTTAGCGAACGTGGTAGGATGAGGTTATGGTGACGAGTCAGTTAGGCGGAAAAGGCGGTAAAGGTAATGTAGGTAAAGTAGGGAAGGTTTCGATCGATGATTGTAAAGAAGATTGTATAAGTGATTAGCTAAGAAGCCTTCGGTCGTAAATTAAGCATAGGTTAAGAAGATAGTTAATGTAATGACAGGTCGTACTCAGAACACATGTAAATTTTAAATTGGGAAATATAGGATCAAGATTAAGAAGAGGAAGAAGAGGAAAAGGGAAGAAGACAGGAGAAGACAAGAGGTAGGTGAAAGAAGCGCTGTTATAGAAGAGGTTATACCAAACAAGGGAGGATTAAAGGTGAAGAAGAAAGAAGAAAAAAGTAGTTGTAAAAACTCTCGAGTTCCGGGTTAATGGAAAGGAAAAGAAGAAAGGTGAAATAAAGCTAGGACACAAGGATTGGCGGATTCAGAGGTTCTAGGAAAGGGAAGTAAAAGAAGTTAAATAACTGAGGAAGGGTTAAGCCAATGATGAAGAAGAGAGAAGATGAACAGAAGAAAGGTGAAGAAAAGCGATTGGCGTAATCCTGGAACAAGGATTGACGAAACATCTGCGTGGAAAGAAAGAAAAGGTAAATGAAGATAAAAATAGGAAAGGGAGTAAATGAGGACACAAGGCTTGGTGAGAAGAGGAGAGAAAGAAGAGGAAGAAAATGTGGAAAGAGGTATAAACGTTACAGTTTAAGAATGGACGCCGCAGTTTTCTGGAAATATTAGAATCTTTGGAGGGCACGGATGCGAATACAGGTAAATTGGTTATGCAACGGCAGATAGGAGGTACGGGAAGGTAACTAGAGAACGCGCGAGCGCGCGCGGAGGAAATAAATGTTGCTTCGGAGGGAACGAGAGAAGAAGAGCTGGGAGACAATTTAGAGAAAAGAGGAGCAGTGCTGAGAAATTTGGCAAATAAGGAAGAGGAATGGAGCGATTCGAGGGCACAGAAGTTTTTTGAGTTAAACTAGGAATGAACTAAAAAAAAAAAAAAGATCAAGTAGAGATTAAGATTAGGAAGATGATATTGAAAGAGAAAAGAAAAGAAGAGGAGGGAGGGGCATATAGGGAGGTGTGATGAGTTCAGTAGGGAGACATAGGAAAGTATTAGTTAGGAAGCAAGAGATTTGTTATTAGTCGAGTTTATTATATGTAAGTGTATGTAAATATTTGAGTGTAAGGGTTTTGCCAATATGTTTGGAAAATAGGATAATGGTTGTAATATTAAGGTAAAGGTAAGGATAAATAAAAAGAGAGAGAATTATGTTTTGTAGTTTTAAGATTAGGCTTTGAGTTTCGCACGCAGAAGTTATGGAAGATATGAGTTTAAAGTATATGATAGGTTCTGGAGTATAAGGTTTATAGAAAGAATGCATAGAATTCAAGTTTTATAAGTTTCCTGGCGAAAATAAAGCGTTTGAAAAGCAGAAATTGCAACGCTGGAGCGTTTGAAAACGTCTTTCAAACGCTCCAGCGTTGCAATTTCTGCTTTTCAAACGCTTATGAACTTCCTATTTTCGCCAGGGTTTTAGGTTGCAAGAAATTATTTTAAAGATAAAGCGAAATAATTTGTTCTTCCTGGATTAAAAGAGATTTGAGAAGCATTTAGAAATATATGGAATATTATAATATTAGTTGTTGCGCGTTGTTGTATGAAGGTATGTATGTGTGTGTGTATAGGTGAATAATGTCCGTTTCTTGGCCTACTGCTGAAGCGGACTAGATTAAAATATTTTTGAGTTTAGGTTGAGAGTTTAACGTGCAAATAATGGATTTAGTCGTTTAGGGCTAAGGGATGGTTTTTCTAAAAGAAATTTAAGAAAGTACGGAATAATGAATTAATAGTTGCACGCGTTAAGTTAAAAAAGTTGGTATGAGTGTGTATAAGGCATATTGTAAACCAAGTCCATTTCTTGGCTTTTTTTTGTAGCTGAAATTAAATAAATCTATCTACAATACTTCTTAATCTTAAGACAAAGTCTAATAATAGTAGATGTAGTACATTGCAGGTTTTGTACTTAAATATAAATCAATTTTATTCATTACTACATTGTATTAATCACAAGGATACTATTTTGTATAATTTTATTTAAAAATTAATATATTTATAATATATCATAGCATTAAAGTAAAGATATAAAAAAGATTCTACATTGAAATTTAAGAGCAAATATACTTTTTTGTTGCTTTAAATAATAAATAATATTTAGTAATGGTAATGATTTATTATTATAATTATTATTTATCACCCACTTATTTATCATCCATACGTACGTACGTACGCACGTGCACGCGTGCATATAATTGATATTCTTTGAAATTTTGAGATTGTTTGCTAAATTAAAATAGTAAGTACACAAGTCTGCTAGTAAAAGTACCTATTATCTTGTCTCTTAATACTTTTATTAGGAAAGTTATATAAGTACATAAAAAAACAGATGTCTTAACAGTATTTTAGTTAACGGTCAATCTAATTGAAAATAATCTTGTTAATTCAATAATGATTTTAATGAAACAAATACATCACGCTCTTGTCTTAATAAAATATTATTTGGTTCATAAATATTGTTATCAAATTAACAAGATTATTTTCAATAAGACTAATGCTAGTACATATTTTTTTCCATATATAAATTTACACTAGTAAATCTATACATGGTCCCAAGTTTGTCCATACAATCTTTAGTTAGTATTCCAGTGAACATGTCTCAAATCCGAACATTAAACCTTTTAAAGACATCATTTGTCCCGATTTCAAACATGCATGTTGTCTGGGATGTTCCACAAACAGAAATAAGAAAGAAATGTTGTTACGTAAACATGGATCCCAAAATACTTTATTAAAAAGTTATAGCAAAAGTTAAGGCCATTGCACGTAACAAAGTTTTAGTTTTAATCGTAAGGCAGTAAGAAAATAGACCAATCACACTCGATTATTCTTCAAGCACGAGAAGAATAATCGACTGTGATTGGTCTATTTTCTTAAGACCTTACGATTACAACTAAAATATTTTTACGTGCAATGACCTTTATAATTTTATAACGAAAAAACAATAACAGTCTTGCCAAAGATACGTAACACACCGTATACATAAGTAATACACAGTATGATGATGTTTACCTTACCCACTTCTTCTAATTGTATTTACTATTTGAAATAATTGAAAATAATTATGAAAAGTTGTATGTGTACTAGTAATGAGCAGTACCTTGTAAAATATTGTACCAAAATGCTGCAAAATTTCACAAAGAATACGCAGATATTCATTTTGTATACATCAAGTACCAGGGAATGCAGTGGCTTCTGTTAGACAATATCAATGAATATTCTTTAATTAAAGAGTGCCATATCACACTCTTTACAAATATTTATTTAAAATTATGACAGGTGCAAATTCCTAGAGTAATAAGTTAAATATTAAATACTGACATAAGCTGACAACACTTTAAAATGCAAACTTAAGTAAAATTGTTTCTTATACATTTCATACTTTTTTGCTACAACTTTCTAATAAAGCATTTAGGATCTGTGTTTATATAACATTTTTTTCTTATTTCTGCTCATAGAACATACTACTACAGTTTGTATGGAAAAATCTGGGATATGCTGTATAATTACTAATTTCATGTCTTTGCTGTAATATATAGATATATATAACAGACATAATGACAAACAATGCAAAAGTGACATCTTGTTCTACAAACCATATTAAAATAATTTTAAATTTGTGCTAAAAAATGATGTCTTTGTGGCCTATAAGCTACAAACAAAGATATAAGTGTCACATTGAAATGTAACATGTAGCATTTCTTCTTCATGAAAGATACATATATACATAAGCTTAAAAATATATATAAATTCAAAAAAAAAAAGTTCTTGGAACATGTACAAAAATTGTATAATCAAGATTATACAGAAAATGTTCTAATATTTGTGTGTTCAATATAATTAATAAGTATTCAGAAAATGCAAAAAATATGAAAACTATACTGAACATTATTGCAGAAACAATAGAGTTCCAGAAATGAAAACATCTAGTTAAGTTAGAGCAAAGAGAGATGTACAAATCTAGGTTTCCAAAAAATGACACAATTTAAAAGTTAGCAATGGACAGGCAAAGTCAGCAAAATGTACAAATGCTGATGAACTTAAATATATCTAAGCAACAAAGTTCGACTACAAAATAAACACACATGGTATAATGCAATTACCTTTCATTTAATCTTTACTTGATAGCAGCAAACACAGCAAGTGAGTTCTTACGAGACGCGGGACGGGACGGGACGAGAGACGAAATGAGACGATATGAGGCGGGGCGAAACGAAATGAGATGAGACGGTCGAGACGGAACAAAACGGAACAGAACGGAACGGAACAGAACAGGACGAAACGAGACGAGACGAGACGAGACGAGGCGAGGCGAGGCGAGGCGAACGCGAAATAAGACGCGACGAGAGAAAGATAAAACGAGGCGAGGAGATGAAAACAGCATATATGAAAAAACCAAGATATATCGATGCGCGCGCGAGATCGCTTCAGTGAGACAGCACGTTGCATGAGAGTGTTATATCACAGGATTGTCACAACAAAAAGACACTTCATGAACATGGCTGGTGACGGGCAACTGTTCTGCTTCTCGCGCACAGCATCCCGACCACGGGACGTCTCAAGCGCGAGGCATCGCGGAGAATGACGGGTTTCGGGCACGGTCAGGCACGGATTGTGATGACACGCAGGCACGTGAACGCCACTGCACGAAAGACACCAAACGTAGCTTTTTTTTTTACAAAATACGCATGAAACCAAAGAAAAATACACTACTAACAAATGACAGCCATATTGTTACAAGCAACGTCTAAACCACTTGTCACGGCGTTATGTAGTAGGGTGAGCTCGCTGATCGTCTGAGAAGCCCACTGAAGCCTTTACCCCTGGTTTCCATGCACGCGTTTCCGCGCGTTATAACGCGCGTCAAACATGCGTCTCCATAGGTTACACCAATCAAATGCGTGCTTTTTTCAAACGTGCGCGTTTGACGCGCAATTTAACGCACGGCTACGCGTGCATGGAAACCAAGGTGCTGTCACATGGCAGTCAGAAATTCGGAAAACGGAATCTCGGAAAAGTAACGGAGAGGGGGTCAACCAATCAGAGTCAGCTCGATCGGTGCGATTTTTCAAGAGCCGGGCTTTCCATGGAACGACTTTTACGGAAAACTATAAATGGCATTCTAACCTTAACATATTTTTAAATTAAAGAAATTTCTATATAATTTTAGAGTATAATAAAAAATACGTCGAAGCTTTATTTTTTAATAGACTCTACTACTACGGTATCTTTTTTCTTCTAAAACAATAAAAATAATTTTTTCAATTTTTACTTATTCCGGAAATATCAGTCCATGGGGAGCCCAGTCACAAAAATTTCGGACTGACAAGTCCGCAATTTTTGCATGTCTAATTGAAAAAATTATTTTTATTGTTTTAGAAGAAAAAAGATACTTACCGTAGTAGTAGAGTCTATTAAAAAATAAAGCTTCGACGTATTTTTTATTATACTTTAAAATTATATAGAAATTTCTTTAATTTAAAAATATGTTAAGGTTAGAATGCCATTTAGTTTTCCGTAAAAGTCGTTCCATGGGGAGCCCGGCCCTTGAAAAATCGCAACGATCGAGCTGACTCTGATTGGTTGACCCCCTCTCCGTTACTTATCCGAGATTCCGTTTTCCGAATTTCTGACTGCCATGTGACAGCACCCTTAAGGCCATCGCACACAAAATTGCATAGGCTGCATAAGCATAGCATAAGACCGCTGGACCAATGAGCATCTTATGTAAATCATCAATATGTCGCCATATTGATTTACATAATATGGCGACTTTATGCTGGATGCTCATTGGTCCAGCGGTCTTATGCTATGCTTATGCAGCCTATGCAATTTTGTGTGCGATGGCCTTTAAAACGGGGAGCACACACTTCTGCACAACGCATAATGCGCAAGCATTAAGTAAATTGATTGGTCCATACACATGTGCATAAGGAAATAGACCAATCAATTTTCTTAAGCCCGGTGTCCACGATGCAAGAACTGTGTCCAAGTTTTAGTTTAAGCCAATGAAACTGCTACTTTTCTGTAAGAGCTGCAAGTTGATTGGCTTAAATCGAAACTTGGACACAATTCTAAAGCCCGGTGTCCACGATGCAAGAACTGTGTCCAAGTTTCGATTTAAGCCAATTAACTTGCAGTTCTTACAGAAAAGTAGCAATTTTATTGGCTTAAACTGAAACTTGGACACAGTTCTTGCATTGTGGACACCGGGCTTAACATCGTGGACACCGGGCTTTTGCTTAGGCATTATGCGTTGTGCAGAAGTGTGTGCTCCCCGCTTTACCGAGCGTTAACCGTTAACGACATAGAGTTCGTTCACTTTTTCAGGCGGCGCGTCCATAGACGTCCGCTGGAAGCTGGAACGGAACGATCCGGATGGGCGCTCTCAGCAGCAGCTCTCAGGCTCTCAGGCTCTCAGATTTCTCTCTGGTCTGGTGCAGGTGCAGGGGTGAAAGCAATATACGAGAAGTGGAAACAAATATGGCCGATAAGAGCAAGCGAAAACAGGGATAAATATATGCGTGCGCACGACGTCATTTTCCGAGAAGTGCCGAGTGTTACCGAAGCTGAACCGAATAAAATCCCATCATCCCGATGTACTAAAAAGTATTGCGACATAGTGAAGAAGAAGATTCTTCGGCACGCCGAAGAAATGCGGATTCAACGATAGTGAGCGACGCAATAGTTATTTTCGACCGATTGTTCTTTTTCGCGTGTGTTTTCGTCACTCTGAGGATGAAATGATACAAATCGACGCCGCTATTCTTCATGTGCACCAGATCGAAACCTCATCTGTCGATAGCATGTGTCGTTGAATGGTCGTTGACGCGACATTTTCACGCGAATAGTCGTTTGTGCCTATCAAGCGGATACGGCGGCTCGTCCGGCAACGTTCGGGCCCAAAGCTGGACAGGTAAGAAGCTTCAAGATTTATTATTTTATCGCGTCTTTTGAGGTTAGAGTCGATTAATTTATAAATATTATAACGCTATATTTATTATTTTTATTCCTATTTATTAGTAATCCAGAGAGGAAATAGATGGAAGGTTAAGAGAGGATCCAACACAGAAATCCTTCAGCAAAGCCACCACCGCTATAATCGGCGCATCCTCCAAGCAAGTAGGATCTCCCGTGAACTCGATCTGTTCTCGCAACTCTTGAACGATTCGAACATTCGCAGACGTGCGGAATATTCCCTGCATGAACGGACCTTTCGCGAATAATTGTTGCAGCATCACGAGAACGGGTTTTAGTAGACCGTTCTCATCTAATCGCGCCAGATTGTTCTTTTTCGCCGATTGTTCACTCTGACATTTTTACGTGAATGGTCATTTGTGCCTATCAAGCGGATACGGCGGCTCGTCTGGCAACGTTCGGGCCCAAAGCTGGAAAGGTCCTGAAGAAGCTTCAAGATCTCACAATAACATTGCCTTGCTCACGCAATTCTGCGCCGTCTTGTCGGAGTCAACTTGTCGGAGTCTTGTGATCGTCTTTTGCAGTCGGTGTGCGTGTCGTTGTTATGGTACTTATGTATGTACCATGAATGTTCGTGTTCCGCAGCTTCTTACTTCTTTAAGTAAGTAAACATTTATATTTAAATGTACTTTGCATACATTGACCAGTCAATAATATGATTGTTTTTAACTAATTCTCTAATTCTATTTCATTTCAGCTATCTTTATCATAAAATATGTACAAAGGTCATATCTGACATCCTTGCTTACTAAATCCTGCGCCATCTTGTTAGAGTCGTCAGAGTCTTGTGATCGTCTTGCAGTCGGTGTGCGTGTCTTTGTCATGGTACTTATGTACCATGAATGTTCGTGTTCCACAGCTCCTTACTTCTTTCAGTAAGTAAACATATTTAAGTGCACTGTGCATACATTGACCAGTGTCAATAATATGATTGTTTTCAACTAATTCTGTAATTCTATTTAATTTCAGCTATCTATCATAAAATATGTAGAAAGGTCATATCTGACATGGAAAGAAATCTTTTTGTGGAAAGAACACGTTTTTGCCATGTCAATAGAATGGTTTCAACGGTGCAGTTATTTTATGTAAGTTTTATATACACAATATTATCAAAATTTGTAAATTTTACAAAACACGCATTGAACCCTTTCGTAGTTCCTTCTCAATTACAAAGTGACTCCAATTTATGTCCGATAGAAATTTCAACACCTTTCCAAAATGATCCGGAAGCTAGTAATTACTGTCAACCACTAAATTCGGTAAATTCACTTGTATCCAATGATTTAAACAGTACGTCTACTGTTAGTCAAGCTACTGCTAACAATATTTCCAATATTTCCAAGGACGGCAAAATTTCAATACATTCGAAAGGTTTTTGATTTAGATCAAACGAAAAATTATAAGACACTTATTAAATTGCATATAAGAGATTTCAAATTTCAGGATAGCTTCGTCAAAATGAAGGTCAATATTGCTGCGCGACAATTAAGTCATTCTATCGCTTTATCAATTGAAGCATTCTCTATCAGTGGAGCGTTACCTGTCGAATCGTTAGAAACAGCAGAATTTGCCGAATTAATTGATAACCTTTTTGATTCGTTAAATGGTTGGACCAAGCGTGCGAAAGATGGCAAAAACTATAGACGCGTTTTAACAAATGACTCGCCTCATTTGGAATTGTGGAGCAAGTTGTTGTCCGAAATTACTGATTGGAAATTAATAGATTTAAAGACTGAAAAAGATGTCACTACACAATATCAGTTCACGAAAGGCTGGGTTATTACAATTCGCAGTGTTATATATTTATGGAAACAGCTTGAAAATCTTGGTTTTGAATATTTAAATTTACGAAATCTGAATCAGGATCCACTTGAAAATTTGTTTTGCAAGATACGACAACATGGTGTATCGAATTCCAATCCCACCTGCCACCAATTCATTGCTGCTTTAAAAACAATTGTTTTGAACAATTTGGTTGCGCCAGTATCCAAATTTGCAAACTGCGAAGAAGAAAATTCTAAAAATTTGGAGAATTTTCGATGTTTTTTACAAAGTAACTCCGAAAATGTACCGCCCGAAGAAACTGAACTATTCAAGAACATCGAGACACGAACTCTTGAATGGATCAATTTCGAACAGTTAGATGTTCACGACTGTTTTGCCCTTTCATATGTATCCGGCTATCTTGTTAAAAAATTGCCTTTACCAGACGAACATTGTTCAAATTGCCGAGATGATTTGTTTTCGACACAACGTTAACATCACTTGTTTACAGCTTTTAAAGAACATGGAGAAAATGACTCTTTAACGTATGCAAGCGATCGGGTACTTACACTAGTCGAAAATTTGCATAATAGGTTGTACCATTTTTTAGATCAGAATGGGCATACGTCCCATTTAGAATCGGCTTTCAAAGCTGTATTCTTTTCCAATTACACTAGTGATTTCTGTGATGTACATCACTGTGATAGCTTGATTATTGATAAAGCTGTAACGTTTTTAATATTTAAATATGT
Organism: Temnothorax ravouxi; assembly: GCA_030770255.1. Lineage (NCBI taxonomy): Eukaryota > Metazoa > Arthropoda > Insecta > Hymenoptera > Formicidae > Temnothorax > Temnothorax ravouxi. The sequence continues at coordinate 200,984 of JASTWP010000087.1, forward strand.
TAAGGACCGTAAAGTATAATCACAAGCTCTAAGTTCCGGACATTATAAGAAAATGAAAATATTTGATTCAGCGAAATGACCACATTTTCGTATTCAATATTTTATTACAAGTTTTCCCAGTAGAAAACTGTACATTATTAATACTTTAGTATTTTGATATTTTAGTATTTTATTTCAAATAATCAGATTTGTACTTTTCGTTTCTTACCATAGTTATTACCAGGATTTCTAATATAATAATAAGACAAAGCAAAGGATCCCGCACCAAACCATCATACTAAAAATTTAGTATGTGTACTTCATGACGTTCTGATGAAAACTGACCATGGGCACAAAGTCCAACAATAGACAGTTTTCGAGTTAAGGGACGCTTTGACGCTCTGTAACTCGAAAACTGTCTATTTTTGGACTTTGTGCCCACGGTCACTTTTCATCAGAACGTCATAAACTACATCACACTAAATTTTTAGCCAATTTGACCGGGATCCATTTTTCCGTGGTTTGGTGCGGAATCCTTTTATTTTCTTTTCATATTTTTTATTATGTCGTGTATTTTTATATTTAAAAATTAAGTTATCATAGCGTAGCTTATATAGTATATAAGCGGTAAACCGGTTAGATTATAAGATTGTTGCATATTGAACAAAAACAGAGCAGCATATATTTTCTGTTTATTTCCATCATATTAATTTATAGATAAAAAATTTTATTTTTTCGTTTTATTTATCAGTTATACTTATAAGAATTGTCGATATGTGCGAATCATATTTAGACAAATATATGTTATCGATATGTCATTTTGTTTTATTTATCAGTTATAAGAATTGTCGATATGTGCGAATCATATTTAGACATATATGTTATCGATATGTCACCTCGATCTACGACTCATATCAATCTTTAATAAATATTATATATTTATTACCTACTTTGTGTGTGGATTTTATTTTCAACTGCATCTAATTTATGATATCGTAATTTACGTTTTAGCTGAATTTCTTGCACAGTTCATTTTTTCTCTTTTTCTCTTCAACGTAAAAAGAAAAAGAAGAAAGATGGACTGTACAAGAAGTTTAGCTAAAATAAACAAACCTAAAAATATGAAATATACGGCATTGTATATATATATATATATATATATAGTACTATCTAGTACCAAGCCAAGCCACTGCGAGCGCTACGATCAATTTTGTGTTTCCTTCGTTTCGTTTAACACGGAGCTTGCTCTTCTCATTATATATGTTCTGTGGTGCTACCCAGTGCTATCTTGGTGTCTTGATGTGTATTTCAATCTACTCGAAATATTTTATATAAAATATATTGTATTAAGAATGACGTTTGTACTACGACCGCTATATCTATTCTGTATGAAGCAAAGAAAGTGTGCATCAGTGAGCCACATGATAAAGCTATCTAATCACAAAATTCATACATCTAGAGGTTGGTATACACTTTCTATCTGCAATTAAAAAGAAAATATTAATTTATTAATTTAATTGTTATTGCTACTGCGATAGCCAAATATGTCGAAAAGAGATTTTGTAGAAATCTGCCTTTGTGTTACAAATTTTGTCAGCGATGCCAGCAGAAAAGAGATCTACCCAGATAGCAACCCAGATAACGTGTCTGTATTGTTGTTGGCATGTTGCCGACAACATAATACTAGGGTGAGTCAGTAAATAAGGGCCAGTTCCACAAACGTTGGTTAACTCTGGCAAAATGCGCTCGTAATTTAAAATATGGTATAAGGGAAACTAACGTTTGCGACTTATTTACTGACTCGCCCTCGTATGTGTTGCTGTCAGAATTGTGGCAACTGAGTCCGCATTTGTCGGCAAGTTGATGCTTTTACGATATAACAATTTTGTATACCCTTGGTATACAACTTGCCAGCAACTTATGCTGTGGTCTAAAATCGTCTGGTTCAAAATTCAAGCTGTTGCTGTCATGTTGCTATAATAATTCATAGGATCACACAATGCTGTCATATTATTGTTAACTACGCGAAATAAATTTGATGCTGCTCTCTTGCGGACAAATTGCTGGCAATACGTATATCCAATGTTGCCTGCGTGTTGCTTCAAATGATTATGAAGCAGCAAAATCTGCTTGGTTTCTGTTGTCAATATGGCTGCGTTCTGCCGATACTCCGCTAGCCTAGCAATTGTGAGCAGTCGCTCGTTTCCTCTCCTTTCACCCAATGGGTTAAAAGGAGAGGGAACGAGCGACTGCTCACGATTGCTAGGCTAGCGAAGTATCGGCAGAATGCAGCCAATCTGTTGCTTTCAGATATCAGCAAATTCTGCTAGCAAAATACAAGCTAAATTCAGATACTAGTGCAGATGCCAATCTGACAAAATCTCTGATCAAATCTACTGTAAATTTATTAGTGTACCACTGATATTTCTTTTATCAGATGCTATATTATACATATAAGCTGACTAATGAACAAATAGAACTTTAATATACATATTTTTTGCAGTTATATTTCATGGCGAGTATGAAATACAGGATCCTAAAACAGAGGCTGATATGTAGGTAAAATAACTGTATTCTTTCTTCATGTAAGATTTGCAAAATGGATACATTTTTTAACCTTTTGAGGCCACATGGGGTGGCGGCCACCCCAACAGAAATTCACACAGCCCGATGTTTTTAAGCTAGGCTTTATAATCAGTGTCCCTCCACCCAGGATCCTTAGTGGGATCCCTCTCAGTGTAGTCCTAGTGTATATTCCTTATCGCGACCAAAAATTACAATATTTTTGTTCACGAGCACATTTCGGGTTTTGTACTATATATATTTTTGACCACACCTTTAAGATGTTTCATGAATTTTTACATCTCATAGTTGGAATTATAAGACTTTGAATCCGTCTGGGGTGGCGATCATCCCAGTGTGGCCGGGGCGTATTAAAAAAAGAGGTGTGGCCTCGGAGGGTTAAATTAATTTTTTACAGCACAAAATTGATAACTTATGTTGAAACTTTGAAATCAGCATAAAACGTAACTTTTCTTCCAACAGGAGATGAAGAAAATAATTTTTAAAGCTTTTTTTTTTTAAGAAATTATATAAATTTACTTGAAATTGTTTATAGTAATAAAACAATTTTGTACGTGCAATAAATATAATAATCTCTTACTTTTGCTTGTGAGAATTTTATAATGTTAAATTCGACGAATTTTCTTGTTATTAATTCTGTTACATACCATCAATAACATAATATATTATATTATTATGTTAGGGTAATTATGTTAGGTTTATAATTCTAAGTCCATCAATGCAAATTACCTTATTGGTTATCTTTCCAGAGTTAATGTCACTTTTATTGACAAAACAGGCCAGAAAGTTAAAGTAAAAGGAAAAGTAGGAGATAACATACTTTATCTAGCTCATAGATATGAAATCGACATTGAAGGAGCGTGCGAAGCTAGTCTAGCATGTACAACTTGTCATGTATATGTACACCATGATTACATGGACAAGCTTCCAGTTCCTACTGAAACGGAAGAAGATCTTTTGGATTTAGCACCTTTTTTGAAGGAAAATTCTAGGCTAGGTATATCCATCTTTATTATAAAAAAAAACAGCATTATTAAAATAAAAATGTATAATATGATTACTAAGAGTGAAAAAAATCTTTGCTTATTTTGGCTATCCGGGCCTAGTCATCAATCATATATAAATTTTATAGGTAATAATAGTAGTATTAAAGAAAAAATAGTTTTAGATTCTCAAATCCTCGCCGGAAAAGTTTGACCACCTAATGATGTCTTTATTCGTTCAATGGCTCATCATCAGAACTGTCCAGATGACAAATATGTCATTGCTATGCTCAGAAGGTACCTGTATATTAAAAAAAAAGTGTATTAAGGTACCTGTATATTAAAAAAAATGTGTATAAAAAGTGTGTAGTGTATATTAAAAAAATAATGAACTGGTACATCTGCCGGCTGTTCTTCCGAAAACGTGCGTGCTCCGATTTAGGTGAAACTTTGTGAATAGGTTCCTTTTATATAAAAAAGACATATACCAAAAGGATTTTTTGCGACTCCAAAGTTTAGCAATTTTTTTAACATTTTTAACTTGCTGCCTCCGCACATACATTTTCCACGCGAAACGAGGTGCCACATGGGTTTACAACTTTCCACGCGTGTGGAAAGCCCACCCATGTATTTTGAAGATACACTATGTGTCTAGTTTAACAATAGTAGAGCCCCCCGCAGGGGGGCGGAACCTACTGCTTCCACGCATACACTTTCCACGCGAAACGAGGTGTCACGAGGTGCCACTTTTCAATATCCTAACTATTCTCTGCTATAACAAATTATTTCTGTTACAGATGTTAAATATTTTTACACAATGCAACTTTTCATACAAAGCGACGAAAGAAGAAAAAACGGATTTTTAACTTTTCACGCGAACCGAGATTTATCCCCCTCCCCTGCCTACGTGTGTACTGTTTCTCTCTCTCTCTCTCTCTCCCTCCCTCCCTCCCTCCCTCCCTCCCTCCCTCTCTCCCTCCCTCCCTCCCTCCCTCCCTCCCTCTCTCCCTCCCTCCCTCCCTCCCTCCCTCCCTCCCTCCCTCCCTCCCTCCCTCCCTCTCTCCCTCTCTCTCTCTCTCTCTCTCTCTCTCTCTCTCTCTCTCTCTCTCTCTCTGCTAATTCTGTGTATATTATACTATGTGATAGATTATATAAATTGATATCTCTAAAACTACACATCGTAGTTTACAACGTTTCTGATTTTCTGAAGTTTCACCAATGATGTTTATGTTATGACTTTGACGGGTATGACTTTATGGTTGTTTACATTACTTGAGAGCTGTTTTGGTTTGTTTCGCGTGGAAAATTGTATGCGCGGAGGCAGCAAGTTAAAAAAGTTGGAGTCGCAAAAAATTCTTTTGATATATGTCCTTTTAAAAGGAACCTATTCACAAAGTTTCATCTAAATCAGAGCACTGACGTTTTTGGAAGTTTCGCCTATCCGCTGCTTTATGCTCCCTCCGCCCAGGACAGATTTCATTGATATCGTTCTATGAACGTCACTGACTGTGTCACTGATTCCGAAATGAATACACGATGTTTTCACACTTGCAATTAACTGATTTTTTATTTTATAGTTGCACATGACTCCCAGAATTCTAGTTTTTGTTTTTATTCCTGCCTAAAGATTTCTTTTTGTGTCTATGCTACCTTCTTGTAATAACAGTGATAACAAGTAAATATTAATTTTTTGGTAATTTTTTGACACAGTTCTTGGCTGAGTTTTTGGTTTTATATTTGGTTAAGTTACGCAGGCAAAAAGAATTGGAATCAGTGACATAGTCAGTGATGTCTATACAACGATACCAATAAAGTCTGTCCTGGGCGGAGGGAGCATGAAGCGATAAATGCACCAGTTTATTATTATTATTTTTTTTTTAATATACAGGTACCTTCTGAGCATAGCAATGACATATTTGTCATCTTGGGCAGTTCTGATGATGAGCCATTGAACGAATAAAATGACATCATTAGGAGGTCAAAATTGCTTCCGGCGGGAGTTTGAGGATCTAAAACTATTTTTTCTTTAACACTACCATTATTATACCTACACAATTTATATATGATTGATGACTAAGTCCGGATAGCCCAAAATTTCTTATAAAAATAGGCAATGTTTTTAATTAAATCTTAGCTAATCTAAGAACTTAACCCTTCACCTGTATACGTTTTTTTAATCTTTATAGTGCATTTGTGGATCTGTCGCGTCTGACGTTATTTTCCTTACCTTAGTATTTTAAAAAATCTGAAAAAATTCACAAAACATTTATACACTGTAGTTGACGATTCGATCGTCATTTTGATAAATATCGTTTATTTAATATTTTATTTTTTATAAACTTTGAATAAGAGTAAAGGAAAGAGATAGATTTCTTTTTAAAAATTTGTAATTTTTTCTACGCAGTATAAAAAAATCCTTTTAAGGTTTTTTACTTCAGAGGTAAGTGTTCAAGAAAAAAATAGTGCAGATTGATATTTTCAAAAAAGTTGAATTATTCAGGATGGTCAAAACGGTACTTTTTAGGTAGGGAAAATCGTTGATAAATGAAAAATTAAATATAATGATTATATATAATATGAATATATAAAATGAAAAATATAGATATATAATATAGCATTTATGACATTTTAAAATAATTTATTACTTTATGTCATTATAATATGTAGAATATGTTGAAAAAAATTGATCTGCCACACTTTTGGTCGCCGTCCAAAATTCAATTTTTTGAGAATAACTAAACTAGAGAAGCAACTATTTGTCGAAATATTCTAAAGGGACATTATTTTGACCAAAAACAACATTTATCATGAATAACTGCAACATTTTTGCTTACAGATAAAGACTATGTACGCGTGTATACCTGGGTCTGAGACGTCTGTGCGAAATTTGACTTGCTTGGCATTCAGCGATATGTTTATCTTTCGAAGCGATTTCTTTCCCCCACCTACTTTTTTTAGAGGGGGGAGTTAGACAGGCAGGTTTGTCGGTTCTCAAGTTACAAGCAGATGTTGTTTTGGCACGGACGTCGTAGACCCATGTATACAGGTAGAGGGTTAAATTATAATAATGTAAGATTTTTAGAATAATTTTTAAACTAAAAGTTTTGTTTTTATATTCAAATTGTTCCTAGTAAATTGATTCAAAATTATTATAAAATTTTTTTCACAATAACAATGTTTTTAGAATAACAGATAGGGCATGTAAAAATAACACAATGTTTATAGCTGTAATTGTCTTACCTTAATAATGCCGAGTTAATATTGACCTTGAAGACGACACTATGTGTGACATTCTAATAAATCTTTTTAGTGTGTCTGGATTCTTTATATGTATATGACTACGTTTACACGGCCCGATTTACGCCGAAGTTATAACATTGATGTTATAACATTGACCGACAAGCCAAGTTATAACATCAATGTTCGGCGTAAATCGGGCCGTGTAAACGTAGTCTATAATTGTACTATATATATTTTTGACGTACTAAAGTAATACATTGTAACTAGATTAAAAATAATTCATTATTTTTAGTCTAGATTTCATTTGTTACATTATTTGCAATTAGTTAAATAAATAGGGGTGTTATGGATCTCTCACTAAATGTTTTTAAACCATTAATGGTTATTATCTTTGTAGTCTTGTTCGCACTTCCTCTTTTAATGAAAATAAAAGCATAGTTATTATAAAATTTATTCATTACTAAAGGTAACAATCAACATTGATTACTACTAAACGCAGTCTTTTAAAACATTTTTGTCACGCACTAACTGCCATTTGGAAATACCGTTTATATGTTATTCTGAACGGACAAAAACCTCTGCTTTTGAACGAACAATAATATGAAAACAAGCAACTTAGTTAAACAATTTATTTTATACATATATGCACATATAAAGAACGATTTTTTGTTTGTGACATTATAGCCCAACATAATTGTAATAGCCCAGTAAAATGACAAAATTTGGAGGAAATAATACTGACTGGGCTGAAACTTTGTAAACAGGCTTGTTTTAGGGTACTATTTAACATATTAAAAGTCCCCACGTGTAGACGCTACGTTGCGGACAGGGGAGGGTCCAAAAGGTCCAAAAAATCAGTTTTTCGCAAATAATTCGGAAAATATCAACTTTACGGAAATTTATGTAGATATAAAAAATGTAGCTTACAAAATTTTGCACAATTTCATTTTTTATTCAAGTCTGTACGACCAAATGGAGCAGAGATAGAATTTTTTTAAACATCGGTAGTTTTGCGACGCAACGAAAACGCGTACGCGCGTCGCGCATTTTTCGCTAATATGTCGAAAATGGACTCTCAAATCGAAAAATGTTTTAAATAAAAGTTGTAGAGAATCTAATTATGAACAATTTCGTTTTTTATTCATTTCTGTACGGTCCAAATTCGCCGAGTTATTAATTAAAAGACAATTTTATTTTATGTTGATAGTGGATGTTTTGCATGTAAAAATCAGTATTAACTCTGAAAGTATAGGTCGTACACATATAGTATGTATAATAAAAGTTAAATAGAATAAAATTTTGAACATGTTGATGTAAGCATAAATTTATTTTGGTAAAGATAGCTTGAAGTTAAGAGCAAAAAACATGAAGAAATGTCATTTTTCAGTGCATTTTGGAAAATAACTTTTTCTAATTGGTTGGAGGCAGTAATGTTATGTATTTTTCTTGAAGATATTTTAATTATCGTTAAAATGAGAGGTCGTAGACCTTTTTTCATTAAAACGTTGATGATTTACAGGCGTTTAAATATTGAAGAGAAAAAATCAATTTCTGTTAAATTAACATTTTAGTCCAAAAATATATGGATAATAATTTTTCAAAAATTTATTTTACCTTGTTTTCATTACTTCATATATGTATGAACGTGCTGGAGTAGTATAAGTCCTTCGCAAAGTATGTTTTATTTAAAAATAAAGTTCATGAATATTGCTGTATTTTTTATAAATTGTGGAAAAATTGCATTATCATTCCTTTTTTTGTAAAAATCTCCGTTTCTATTAACTTTACGAAAAAACTTCAAGAGACCGAAATTAAAGCTGACAAAATTTCCTATAAAATAGAGTTTATGGCATGTAATTTTGAAGGCATCATGATGGGAAACTGGAGTTTCAAAAGACAGGTAAGTTTACGTATGTAGCAGATCATCACTATGAGTCGCCTGAAATGATGAAAAAACGTGTCCTTAACAATTTTTCTGTACTTATTGAAGTGTCAGAAGTTATTCTTGGGGTTTTTCTGATTCGTTTGGTACTAGGCCGATATTTTTAGGACCGATAGTACTGTACGTAGGTACTAAAGATTGAGAAGAGTCCGAAGCCAGTATGCGGCGCGCGGCGCGACAAACACGTTACGACTCGTTTTATTTAAAAAATCATAACTCACGAACCAATTGACGAAACTTAATGATCAACATGCAAATTAAAACTAAAAGTAGTACGAATGAGAAAAAAAATGAGATAATTATTAATTGAATAAGAATACTTAATTTTGTCGCCGCAAATTTGGTAATTTTTAAATAGTACAGAAGGACTTTAAGGACTTAAAGGATGCTAGAAAAAGAATTTCTGAATAAGAAAAAATGAATTTGAAGTGTGACAAATATTTTTTATGTAAAAAAAATAATTTTTTTTTATAATTGTAGCTCCTCTCCATCTCTTCTACCTGCCTCTGAGCTATAATTATCCTCTGTGGAATGTCAAATTTTTTTTTAACGACATATTATTTTAAATAGGGAAGACCGGGGCTAACTCGACATCGGAGCAAACTTGACACTAGACTTTTTGCTAATTTAAATCTGTTGTAGAAACTTTGCCTTTCCTACTGTAAATGCGTCTTTGTGTGCCAGTATTATCAACGGGATTTGATGACATTCTGAGTTATGGTGTAATTTTTAGCGCAACATAAGCGTTTTTGATGGTGAAAAGTAATTTTTCTGATTTCTCGAAAATTTCTACTCTTTCATCGAGCTTTACTCTTGCAAACCTATATGTAAGTGATTTTCATGAAAAATTTGATGCTCTATATGAATCCGATAATCGTTTTTGGATATTTTCAAAAATTTTAAATTTTTGAAGTGACAAAAGTGAAAATTGACGTCCGGGGCAAAGTCAACACCACGCCGTTTTGTCGGCTCTCAGTACTTTGAAATTTTTACCTAATGTTCCCTACTATAACAACTTTTTTTAAGGGTGGGGGAGATTATCTAACAAGTATTTGTTTTCCGGAACAAACAACTGTTAGAAACTTGTGGAACACGAAAGAGCAATAGGGTTAATGAATTCTTGCGGCTGGATTATCTATGAACATTGTGAATTACATGTGTGAATTACTGTGTTTTCAGACATGTACATTTCAAATGTACAAGTATAAAATAGCAATTGGTTCATAAAATGTGAGTATTTTTTTATATTAGTGTTCATGTACACATTTTTCGATTCGAGAGTTTATTTTCGAGATATTAGCGAAAAATGCGCGACGCGCGTACGCGTTTTCGTTGCGTCGCAAAACTACCGATGTTTAAAAAAATTCTATCTCTGCTCCATTTGATCGTACAGACTTAAATAAAAAATGAAATTGTGCAGAATTTTGTAAGCTACAATTTTGATATCTACATAAATTTCCGTAAAGTTGATATTTTTCGAATTATTTGCGAGAAACGGATTTTTTGGATTTTTTGGACCCTCCCCTGCCCGCAACGTAGCGTCTACACGTGGGGACTTTTAATATGTTGAATAGTATCCTAAAACAACCCTGTTTACAAAGTTTCAGCCCAGTCAGTATTATTTCCTCCAAATCGACAAATTTCGAGTCATTTTACTGGGCTATAAGGAGTAAGAAAACTTTAACATATATATACTCCACAAATACGAATAAATCTTGTTTATGTTTTCTTTCTAGGTTGTCAAATAATTTTGAAGAAGGAATTAGATGGCATAGAGCTAGAATTACCTAAGGCGACTAGAAATTTTTATGTTGATGGACATACCCCCACTCCGCATTAGAAATTTTTTTTATTGAACCAAATTAAACATGTAAATATTTATAATAACGTTTATTCGTAAACGTATTTTATAATAAATAACATTACTGAAAATTTGTATGCATGTGATAGTTTTTAATGGTGAAATAGTTATTTGTGTAACAAGTGCGGGAAGATGGAAATTCACGGGTGCGGAGTAGACGCACGAGCCAAAGGCGAGTGCGGTCACCGCACACGGGAATTTTCAACTTCACGCACGTGTTGCATACCCTATTTATGTTGCAAGTGCGTGGAAAGTGGCCCATTACGCACGCGACGCGTGACAAATAGGGTATGCAACACGTGCGTGAAGTTGAAAATTCCCGGGTTAACCGCCGCCGCTGCTGCTGCTGCTGCTGCTGCTGCTGCTGTTGCTGCTGCCGCTGTTCCATTTTTTCGCTCGTCGGTGCCGGAAAATATCCCCGGCGGGCCAGCTCACCCGATCTCGCGACTTGCCAGCCGATCCTCGCCGTCGCTGTCGATCGATTCCACCTCGCGGCGAGACGATGCCCACCTCCCGATGGCCATAGTCACGGTCGGCGCTTCGGGGGGTCAACTCCGCACCCGTGAATTTTCATCTTCCAGCACTTGTTGCACAAATAACTATTATCCCCCCAGTCCCATTTAAAAAATATATACTAGTGGAGAAGATTTTCATCAAATCAAAAAATATTGTAAAAAGATGTTTCTTATAATTTAAACATATGTAAAAATGTTTACATGTTGTAAATCTCTGCATAACATGACGTAATGAAAATAAATACCTTTACCCATCTCTTTCAACAAATACTAATAATTTACTCTTTTCTCTCTATAGCGCCAATAAATCTTAAAATATCAAAGAACAAATCTTTAATATCCGAAATAATTTATAACATTTCGTGTGAATCACTATATGCTGAATGTTACTAATAGTAAGATTTGGACAAAGAAAGATTGCAATTTTTACGAACTTATTCTAATAAACAAATAAAGACGAGTTCAACAATATATATAACATTTGTATTTTGTGAACCTCAAACATGTTCAAAATCGAGTTTAAAAGTCGAATTTTTGAAAAATCCTAAGAGTCAGAATAAGGTCACACATACATAAAAGGCATCAATTAGACGCTTTTTCTGCCACTCTTGGCGATGTAAACATGGAAGGAAAAAGAGTGAGAGGGAATGTTTGCCTTGCCTTTTCTTCTATGACTGTAATAGAGGTCATCGAAATTCAAATCCGGTCCTTAGTCATTGTTTTTGCATTCTGACAGTATTATTTCTTAATCTCCTTGTATAAACCAAATATTTGACTATCTGAGTAGTTCTTTCGAGAATATTGTTTTATTCCTTGTGTTTCATCGATTGTCATCAATCGACAAGTATTATTTTTAGTGCAAATATTACAGAGCGTAAGTAAGTCTGTATAATATTATTAGAATGGCTAGTGAAAATTCATCTTATACGGCTAGCATATTAGCGAAATCAAACATCCGGCAGCTCATCTCTCTCAGTTCTTTTAAGATGTTGTTCCGCTGCTAGAAATTAAGGTGGTTGTTACGTGTAGTATATATAGTATAATTTTGTTTTCTTGATTAAACAGTGTAAAGTTAGTTTCAGAAATAATTCATAACATGTTATCATTGAGACAGAAAAAGCGTAAAAATCGCAACTTTGTTTCATTTTTGTACTTGATATTGTTTAAATAAATAATTAAAAAAATGAAAAAAATATATATATATTGTTGCACTCGCGCTGAGTTCGCAGCTTCGCCCGGTATTTTCCGCCGCGGAGCGTCTTTAGCAACGGGCGTTGCTATGCGTTGTTGATACAGCCCGGCTTTCAGATTTCCTCCGCACTGAAACTCGAGCGAACGTTTCGGTTCTCGTTTTATGATTGTAACATTCGCAATAAACTATCCTTTCGTTCCTAAAACCTGTGTTCCCTTATTCCGCGGTACGCGAGTTAACGCGCGACCGAGTGCGGGAGTGCCTAGGGAGCGTGCGAAAGTCGCCGGAGTGTAACATTTTGGGGGCTCGTCCGGGATAGAATGACGACCACTCACACCCCGCCGAAGACCCGTTCGCAGGCCGCGGCGTCGAGGACAACGGAGTCGGACACTGCAGAGACGACGGCGGAAGTCGTCACAATACAGGCCGTGATTCGCCAGATCCGCGACATGCGCGAGGAACAGGCGCAGAGAGAGAGAGAATACGCCGAGACGTTCCGCCGGCAGGAGGAAGAGATCCGTCTTCTCCGAGGGATAGACTCCGCACAAACACAGCTACGTCTCTCCAATAATAGAGCGTCCGGGGATACGGGGACGCGTTTCGCGCTGTCGGGGGCGAGTGATGTGCGCGCGGACCCCACGGCTTATGCCGCGAATTCGGGAGTGTGCGACGCGCGAGAAAATACGGGAGCGCGGGCCGCGTTTGCGGGTGTAAATGACGTGCGCGCGGAGCTCGGATTTAAGCTCAAGCCCGACGTTTATGACGGATCGGTCCCGTTGCGGGAATTTTTCTCTCAATTCGAGATTATCGCTCGCGCAAATCAGTGGAGCGACGCGTCGAGGACCATCGCATTGGCTTCCTGTTTGAGGGGAAAAGCGCGTTCGATTCTGGACTCTGTCAAAAACGTAGAAAATCTCGAATACGCCGAGCTAAAATCGAAGCTTGAATTGCGTTTCGGGGAAGGGCACCTTTCCCAAAATTATTACTCCCTCTTCACGAATCGGAGACAAAAATTCGGGGAGGACTTTGCGTCTCTCGGCTCCGAATTGGAAAGGCTTGCCCGGTTGGCTTATCCCGAGTGCCCGTACGCTGTTCGGGACAAGATTGCGTGCTCGCAGTTTATCTCTGCCATAACGGACGGTTTCGTGAAGAGGACCCTTCAGTTGGAGGGAGTTACCTCTTTGAAATTAGCGGTAGAGAGAGCGAAGGCCGTTAAGGCCACACAGGGAGAAAGTTTTGGGGGATTTGGGAGAAAAAGGGAAATTTTTGGTAAACCTTTCGAAAAAGGGGAAAAGAAAACTTTGCCTCAAAATGAGGGCGGCGAAAAATCCGAGGAAAAGGGGGGAGGTAGCGTCCGCAAAGATTTTCCGCGCAATTTTCGAAATCGCGTTTCCGCAAAGGAATGCTGGCTTTGTGGAAAGGTTGGACATTTCCGAGCCGAATGTCCCGCGAACACGGAAAAGGGAAACGCGGAATAGTTACTCTTAGCGGGGGAAGAGTGACCCTCGCAGATAAAACCCCGGAAATTTTAATTCGTTCGATTAGTAATAAGAGTGATTACGATAATTTTTGTTACCAAGGGAAATTAGATGAGAGGGATTGTTTTTTTAAAATTGATACGGGTTCCGATGTTTCCATTTTGAGTAGGAAGTTTCTCGGAGAGGTTAGAGGGAAAATTCGAGTCGAGAATTGTTCTCTTCGTTATCCCACGGGGGAGAGAGTCCCTGTGGAATTTAAAATGGAGGTTGAAGTTCGGTTAGGAAATTTTTCTGTGAATAAGATTTTAATGTACGTGGCGGAAATTGATGATCAGTGTTTGCTGGGGAGAGATTTCTTAAAACTCATTAATTTAGAAGGTATTTTTGATTCGTTTTTTGGAAAGAAGGAGTCAGAAATCGGAAGGGTTTTGAGTTGCTCTCGGGTGGCGTATTCTTCTGAAGTAGTTCCTTCTTTCTTGAAAGAGCTATTTGAAAAAGATTCTGAAAATTTGGACGCAGGACAGAAGGAGGTTTTTGCTGGATTTTTGAATGAATTTCAGGATGTCTTTTCTGAAGACGTCGTTGCGGGAAATTGTGAAGTCGTTAATCATGAAATTAATTTGAAAAATCCTACTCCAATTAAGCAAACTCCCCGACGTGTTCCTTTTCGAATGCGAGAGGAAGTCGACGGAATTATTGAAGAAATGAAGAAACAGGGCGTTATTGAGGAGTCGCGTAGCCCTTGGGTTTCTCCGGTCGTTCTTGTCAAAAAGAAAGATGGTTCAATTCGTTTCTGTATTGACTTTCGGAAAGTTAACGAGGTGACTGAAAAGGATTCTTTTCCTTTGTCCAGGATTGATGACATCCTGGACCAATTATCGGGCAATAGTTGGTTCTCTACTTTGGATTTGAAAAGCGGATACTGGCAAATTAAGATCCGCCCGGAAGATCGCGAGAAGACAGCCTTTTCTATCGGGAACGGGTTATGGCAGTTTGTCGTAATGCCATTTGGTCTTTGTAACGCCCCTGCCACTTTTGAACGATTGATGAAAAAAGTTCTTCGGAAACTTTTATCAAAGATTTGTTTATCTTATTTAGACGATGTTATCATTTTTGAAAAGAGTTTTGAGGAAATGTTAAGGAATTTAAAAGAAGTATTCTCTCGTTTACGTTTAGCTAACTTAAAAATCAATCCTAAAAAATGTGTACTTTTTGAAAGAAAGGTTAAATACTTAGGACATGTGATTTCTACAGAGGGCATTGCTACAGACCCTGATAAGATTTCCGCTGTAAAAGAATGGCCGGTTCCTCATTCCAAAAGGCAATTACGTAGTTTTCTCGGTTTCTGCTCTTATTATCGGAAATTCATTAAAGGTTTCTCTTCTTTAGCAAAGCCCCTCTTTACGCTTACCGGAAATCAAGTGAAATTTGTTTGGGGGGAGGATTGTCAGAACTCTTTTGAGAATTTAAAGCGGGTGTTGACATCCTCTCCCGTACTTTCTTTCCCGAGGGGGGAGGGAGAGTTTGTGTTAGACACTGACGCTTCTAACATCGGGGTTGGTGCGGTTATCCCAGAGGCAAGAAGGGTTAGAAAAGGTTATCGCGTACTTCAGCCGTGTGTTGAGTAAAACGGAAAGAAATTATTGTGTTACTCGTCGTGAGTAGTTAGCGATAGTCGACTCGGTTAAATCTTTTCGACATTACCTTTTGGGGCGTAAATTTGTCATCCGTTCGGACCACGCTTCCCTTAAATGGCTTATGTCCTTCAAGGACTTAGAGGGACAATTAGCTCGCTGGTTGGAGAGACTCCAACAATATAATTTTGAGATAATTTATCGTAAAGGTCTTTCGCATGGAAACGCCGATGGATTATCCAGGCGTCAGTGCGAGATTGACGGCTGTGCGTTTTGTGCTAGAGTAGAGGAGAGGAACCCAGTTGAATCGGAGAAAACGGTCGCGCGAATAATCTTGCTGGGAGAAACTTTGGATGAATGGAAAAAAGACCAGCTAGAGGATCAAAATATCGCGGCTGTTTACCGAGGCAAAGAAGCGGGGGTACGGCCGTCACGATCTGAGATTTCGACAGGAGACATTTCCGCTCAAATTTACCTTTCCTATTGGGACGCTATCGTCTTGAGGAATGAAGTTCTTTATAAGATATGGGAGGCTCCTAGTCTTAAGTCCAGGATTCATCAACTCATTGTTCCACAAAAACGAATTAAACAGATTTTAGAGGAGGCACACGATTCTTTTTCGGGGGGACATTTTGGAGTTAACAAGACCCTTGAAAAAATTTGTAAGCGATTTTATTGGGCCACTTGTAAAAGAGATGTAGAAGATTGGTGTAGATCTTGTGAGATCTGCGTTTCGAAAAGGGGACCGTCGGGAAAAGGAAAGTCCCCGTTGCAAATCTATAATGTCGGGTTCCCTTTTGAAAGGGTCCAGATGGACATACTCGGTCCTCTTCCATTGACCAAGTCTGGAAATAAGTATCTGTTGGTCATTGTGGACTGTTTTACTAAGTGGATTGAGGCTTTTCCCTTGAGAAATATGAGAGCAAGGATAATAGCTGAGACTTTTGTTAATCAGTTTATTTCTAGATATGGAGTCCCCTCGGAAGTTCATACGGATCAGGGGAGGAATTTTGAATCGAGACTTTTCACATAAGTGATGGGACTTCTCGGAATTAAAAAAACTAGGACTACCCCGTTGCATCCGCAGTCTGATGGGCAGGTGGAGAGACCAAACGATTACCAATTACTTAGCCAAATTTATCTCCAAAGATCAAAGAGATTGGGACAAGTGGATTCCCTTATTCCTTTTGGCTTATAGATCTTCAAAACATGAGACCAGGGCGTGACTCCTGCGGAGATGTATTGTGCCCGGAATCTTAAGTTGCCCTTAGATTTATTATCCCCTCGGAAGTTCATACGGATCAGGGGAGGAATTTTGAATCGAGACTTTTCACATAAGTGATGGGACTTCTCGGAATTAAAAAAACTAGGACTACCCCGTTGCATCCGCAGTCTGATGGGCAGGTGGAGAGACCAAACGATTACCAATTACTTAGCCAAATTTATCTCCAAAGATCAAAGAGATTGGGACAAGTGGATTCCCTTATTCCTTTTGGCTTATAGATTTTCAAAACATGAGACCACGGGCGTGACTCCTGCGGAGATGTATTGTGCCCGGAATCTTAAGTTGCCCTTAGATTTATTACAAGGCAGTCCTCCGGGACTTCGGGAGGAGAGCCCTAGGTCAGAGGGCGATTTTATCAAAAGACTGAGGGAAAAATTGGAGGGGATTCATTCGGTAGTCAGAGATAGGTTAGAAATTAGATCTTCTAGGGTAAAAAACTGGTATGATCGTGGATCCAGGAAGGACCTTTTTCGAGAAAATCAGAAAGTTTGGTTTTATAATCCTCGAAGAGAAAAGGGGAAGGCCCCGAAATTACAAAGTAGTTGGGAAGGCCCTTTTCTAATTGTAAGAAAATTAAGTGATGTAGTATTTTGTATTCGAAAATCCTCCAGGCATAGAAAGAAGGTAGTACATGCGGATAGGTTAGCCCCTTTTTATGAGAGAACAGTAGGAAGTAGTTAAAGAAATCGGAACCCGATTTATCGTTAAAAAGTTTTTCTTTGAAGTTGATATATGTTACTGCGTGTATTGTTTTTTTTGTGTTTAAGGGAGAATCTTCGTTTCTTCATTGGAAGATCTTGAAGGACACGGAGTGGACTCTTCATTATTATCTTGGGACCACGGTTTAAAGAAGACTGCCTCTCCCTCGGTTTTTGCAATTGAGGTTTTTCCGAGGGACTTGGGCGAATGCCGAGGCAGGGACTAGGGGAGTCCTGATTCGAATTGTTATTTCGGTCAGAGACGATGGGTCCTCAAAAAGTTATTTCCTCCCCCCTTGTCCGAAGACTTTCGTGAGACGACGTCTGCGGCGGAAGGAGAATGCGGTGAGGAGAACTGCGTCAAGGAGGAATTTTATTGGAGTTCCAGTAAAGCCGAGAAGGAAGAAAGCCTTCTGTAACGGCGAGGAACGGAAGAAGGACGGAAAGTTCTTGTTGGCAGGTTGGGCCCAATGAAGGCGAATCCCGACATCTTGAAGCAACAGCTCGGGATAGGGCGAGGAACGCTTCAGAGCCCTGGAACCTGCAAAGAAAGTGGAACCTCCTGGAGACTGCCCTTCCAGATTGTCGGGACGACAATCTGAAGAACGGGGGGGCAGTGTTGCACTCGCGCTGAGTTCGCAGCTTCGCTCGGTATTTTCCGCCGCGGAGCGTCTTTAGCAACGGGCGTTGCTATGCGTTGTTGATACAGCCCGGCTTTCAGATTTCCTCCGCACTGAAACTCGAGCGAACGTTTCGGTTCTCGTTCTATGATTGTAACATTCGCAATAAACTATCCTTTCGTTCCTAAAACCTGTGTTCCCTTATTCCGTGGTACGCGAGTTAACGCGCGACCGAGTGCGGGAGTGCCTAGGGAGCGTGCGAAAGTCGCCGGAGTGTAACAATATATATAATTTAAAAGATTAAAGATATACTATATAAGATATACTCTCTATGTAAACATATCATATTATGTATTTCTGCTCCTGTACAGTAAAAATTAATGAAATTATGACATCGAGAATTGCAATTATTATATATATATATATATAAAGAGACACGGTAGTGTCTCGTTCCAAGTACACGTGTATATATATACACACACACACACACACACACAATTTTTTTGACTTTTAAAGTGAATATCTCAGAAACGGGTCAGACATCGTAAATTTAACACAGGTTTTTGGGATATATAAGTGCACAATCTCTGTATATTTCCACTTCATCGCCCTATTTTGATATAAGCGATGTACATTCTTAGTGAAAATGATCCTGAAACACTGACTATGAGCTCAGATAAAACGGGCTTAGGTAAATAAAAAATATAATTTTGGAATTTTTCGAAAATTCGACTTTTAAAGTTTTAAACTTGATTTTGAACATGTTTGAGGTTCACAAAATACAAATGTTAGATATATAATATATATCGTTGAACTTGTTTTGACGTAGAACTACGTCTTTCTCGGGGGGTATGCGGGTACGACTGCAACGTTTTCTTGCAACGTTTTCATGCAACGTTTTCTTTTTCTCGAAAAGTATTAAAGAAAAATATACTTTATTATATAGTTTTGGAAAGCTCTCGATGCAAGCTAAATGTTTTCGGGGTTAATTTTTTGTTAGCGATTTTCTGGAAACCGGTTTTTATAATTTTTTTAATTTTTTGGAAAATAATTGATCGAATCTTAAGGACGTTCTCTCATCTTTATATTAGAGAAAATCGATTTTTTTAGGATTTTTTTGAAACTGAATATACGTTAATTTAGGTGTGCTTTATGCGTGGTATAAATTTCAGTACCTCTTCCGGTATAAAAAATAAAGATACTGAGCCTCAAAGTTTAAAAGAAAAATTTAAAATTTAATTTTTTTTAGTTTTGGCATTTTTTCCTTATAAAACTCGACGAGAGGAGCAACTTTGGTCCTCTTGGCCAACCTCGTATCTCTTACCGTTTGGCCTGGAAAACCTTTTCATTAGTAAAAGTTGAAACTTTGAGACTCAATATCTTTATTTTTTATACCGGAAGAGGTACTGAAATTTATACCACGCATAAAGCACACCTAAATTAACGTATATTCACAGTTTCAAAAAAATCCTAAGAAAATCGATTTTCTCTAGTGTAAAGATGAGAGAACGTCCTTAAAGAATTATAGATTAAACAGGGGTAGAATTTTCCGGGGAGTGCTATAAAGTGTATAATTTTTCGTTATCGATCTTTTTGGAAGCCGGTACCAAAATTTTTTCAATTTTTCGGGAATTAATTGATCGAATCTTAAAGAATTGTATATGAAGTGTAGGGATAGAATTTTACGGGGAGCGTCATGATGTGTTCAGTTTTTGTTACCGATCTTTTTGGAAACCGGTTTTTTTAATTTTTCCAATTTTTCGGGAAATAATTGATTGAATCTCAAAAAATTATACATGAAGTAGAGGTAGAATTTCCCGGGGAGTGCTATAAAGTGTACTATTTTTTGTTACCGATCTTTTTCGTTACCGATCTTTTTGGAAACCGGTTTTTTTCTCGAAAAGTATTAAAGAAAAATATACTTTATTATATAGTTTTGAAAAGCTTGTGATGTAAGCTAAATGTTTTCGGGGTTAATTTTTTGATACCGATTTTTTTAAACCTTCTTGAAAAGTATTAAAAAAATATATACTTTATTATATATAGTTTTTGAAAGCTCTCGATGTAAGTTAAATGTTTTTGCAACTTAATAAATAAATAAATGTATAAATGAATGGATGAATCTCGCACAATTAACGTTTCTCTCTCGCACGATGTCGGACACAGACTCGATGTTGAATGCCTTTTCCATATATGTTCTATTCTAATAGACGTAGTTCTACGTGTTGATTGCGGCACAGTTGTTACTGTGCTTGTTGTTTTTTTATTTATATGTTATTTATTAGAATAGATTTGATCTCGTTTCGCAAAAAATTGCAAAATCGAACATCCTCCTTTGCGGATGTACTAACGATGAATCTGACGTTATCCTGTTTTTGTCAAAGCATCTTAACAACACTGTGTATATATTTACATGAAACAAATATTCGTTAATCCATTGTACAAATAAATTTCTTTTATATTAATGCATGCATTAGTAAAAAGTAAAAGTAAATATTACGAGAATAGATTTCCATGTATGAAAGTATATCTTATGAAATCACAAATAATGTTTATCATTTGCATTGATATACACAGGATTTCAATAATATTAAATAACGTGTGTATAGCAATAAAAATAATAAAGTATAGGATACATTTAATCATAACTTATAATGACTGTATACAAAAGTAAAAAGTCATAAAATTTAAAAAAGAACGATTATGCTTTTAATATATTTTAAGATAAGAAAGATAATATGTACTTCTATATGATAAACATATAGTTTTGTTTAAAAATTTATAAAATAAATATATATTGGTATACATTAAACAGATGTGTATTAAATATCAGACATTACGAAATCATAAACTTTATATCCCTTAAGGGGATCCTAAAGCGAAGCCCGAACTTCCTCGACGTCGGTAATGTCAACTTTCAGCAAACGCCACCACGTAAGGTGGTGCCACTGGTGGTGACAACGCGAAACTCCGTACACGTACACACACCACTGAATTGCTCACACGGACGCACGTGGTAGAGAGACATATGCTATAGACGCGGCAACGCCACGCGGCGTTGCCGCGTCTATGGATTCTTTAGCAACGCGGCCTGAACCTGAAAATGCTTTCTGGCCGTCCGTAGCAGAAGGCAGTAACGTATCAAGCCTGATAAACACCCACTTTTTATAAATTACATATATTTTTATGCACACATGTGCGTATATATATATATAATATGTATCTAATTATTATGTGTATGTTTATAATTGTCTGATGACAAATAATAATAGTAGCATAATTGAGAATGTGAATTAGTATACATAGTATGTATTGACGCGAGCACTTATTAGACTTGGCAATTTACTGCATCTCTTGCACCTCTAATAATTTTTTTCTTGTAATGTAAATGAATGATGTAAAACTCTTTCAAAGGATCTAGCCATTCTTGATGGGGTAAAATAATAACTTTTATAACAAATGCAATAAATATTAAATTTATAGTATTGATTTATATAACTAATTTTATTCTGTCTTTATATAGAAAAATATACCTCAGTCTTAGCATCAGAGTAGAGGGTAACGGCAGCTGATGAACAGTATATAGATAACAAACTGAATAAAATACATTATAATATTATACATTATAATACGCATTATATGTATGCCTTATATTGCAGAAAAAAGAAAAAGAGAAAGAAGAAATAAAAAGAAAGAAACATAAGAGAAAGGATTATGGGAATAATACATGCGAACAATACAGTATTGATTTATAAACTTTTTATTCAATTTATATTGCTTATCTATATTTAAAAAAAATTTACTCAAACACGTACTGTGTTAGCGTTACAATTTATCTAAAGCTAAACGATTCCGATTTCCTCGCTTTCTGCAAAAGTTACAGTTTACATAAATAAAATATTGTGAAACACACACAATGTTAGCTATATAAATGGCGCTCTTTTAAAGTTTTCCGTCGGCGAACAGTCATAACGTTACAAGTCAATCTATTTTTCGGGAATGTATTTTGAATCGCAGAAAAATATCCGTATTTTATCTCCGATGTCCAAGGTGTGTATGTGTCTATAGGTATAAGATACAATGTGTGCCTGTGTGTCCGTTACTACGTTTACGCGAGCGTTACTTCTGTAGTAACTTACGATATATCACTCGTTTACGCGAAGGAATTATCATAAGTTACTACAGAAGTAACGCTCGCGTAAACGTAGTAATAGTGCACTGATGTATAACATACATCTTTATTTATTTTTACACTATTGATTGCCCGTCAAGCATAACAAAATATAATAACAAGGCACAAACGAAACATACGGATAAATGTATTTTTTTTTATACTAGACACTACAGACGCGCTCTTCGCGCGCGCTATTTAGCTTTAACATTATGCTATTACTATTACACTATTAACCCTTAATACACACAACTGTCAAAATATACAATGACAGCTGCAAATGAAGTAAGCGCAGCAAGAGAACCAATCGGCATCGCGGAAAAGTGACAACAATACCTACGACATGCCCTTTTTAGAAGAGGACTAGAACAACACAGGCGCGCGCTACGCGCGCGTTTTTATTTTATTTCACGAATAGAACAACAGGCGCGCGCTACGCGCGCGCATTTATTTTATTTCACGAATATACAACCATACATTTTTTATATTTTTATTAGAAGTAAAGAGGTAAGTCGCTAATATCGACATAGGTCCTCTGAAGCGACACCTTCTTATTTGTCGAAAACTAAACACCGTACTTTATTAATGCTGATGAGGACATAATTTACTTATATAATTAAAGACGTAAAAACCCATACTTCATACATTTATTGATTTTTGTATATAAAATCTGCTAAAAACGAATCATTCAAAAGCAATTATTAAAAATAAAATTTACCCAAATTTCTTTTACTAATTATACAATTTAAATAATAGTAAATATATTATTGATAATATTAGATCATTTTACATGTTTGTAACGTCCTAAAATTATTTAAATTTATATACTTTTTTATTTTTTTTATAATGCAGTTTTATATTAAATATAAAATTGAGATGCGCGCGCGCGCAACGTAAACTGGCATACTTATTGATAAAACATTATAAGGTAGTAAAAATCAAATAGGATAGAATAAAAAACACAGCACAAAAATTTACTGGCATGCTGTCGGCATACTGCCAACATTTTGCTATGTGGGGTAAAGCAATTGTGAAGCAACACACAGTAACAAACTACGAAGGTAGAAAACGAAAGGTTTTGAGTTTAAATCCTGATCGGCTCTGTTAATTTTTCCGTTTACCCCTCTCGCTGTCCAAAATTTCCTTCCGTATCTTTCCTCCACCCTCACTACACTCCTTGTTTTCTCGTATATTTCCATGATCCTCTTTCCCAACCTCTCACTTCACCCCTGGTTTTTTCAGACATCTTCCCAAAACCCTCCTGTCCACTGAATCAAACGCCGCCCTTAGATCTGCAAAAGCAGCCACTACCTTCTTTTTCCTCTTTAATCGCTTCCCTCCTTTTCTTCTCTTCACACAGCTTTTTGTATCGCTGTTTTTTCTACCTAACTGTCACTTTTCCTTTCTTCCTTTCTCCATTTTCTTAAGGGGGGAGCCTCGTGTAAACAGCACTTTTTTTAAGATTTTATTACAAAAAAGTAGAAGTGATTATTGAATTCAAATAAAATACATTGTAATATTTAAGTTTTAATGTACAAGAAAAAATTTTTAGTTGGAAAAAGAAAACAAAATGGCCACGCTACAGCTGCTTAAAGTTGGCTTCTTGAGTTTGCGCCAGGGAACGCTCAGGTCCTTGTAATTATCTGAAATCAACGAATTAAATTTTTTCCATTAAAATGAGGTATTTTGTACTTCATAAACCTAGCCAAAAAAACTAAAAAATGAAAAAGTGGGGACATTTAAAAAAATTTATTTAATTTTCTGTTTTAAACAAATCGTTAAAAACTATATTTATTATAACAATTTTAATATATTTTTAGGTTCATGAAGTATACGATACATATACAAATATCTGTACAAAGTTTCAAGTTAATCGGCCATTAACTTTTTGAGTTATATTCCCCGGCGCGAAAAAAAAGCGTTTTGAGAAAAACGCATTTAAAGTTTTTGCTACCAAAAAGTTGTTCAGAGTGACTTATATTTACCTAGGCTTAATCTGCGATGCCAGAGCCGTAAAGTAATCCTTCCTTTTCTAGAAAAACATCTAATTGTGCTGCATTTTCCTCTTTTCGAGCAGTCCTGGCCTCTTTTGTCGCGTTTTGTAATCTTCGATCTTGCCTCTTTACTCGATCCTTATCATAAGTATCAGCAAATTTGTTGCACTTTAGGATTTGATTTGGGCTTTGAAACTTTGGAAATATATTCTTCAGATGGTACATGAATTTTTCAAGCCATAAAAAAACTGCAAAAAAATATTTACATGAGGCTCCCCCCTTAACATGAGCCCTTTCTCTTCCCTTCCTTACATTCCTTATCCCACCCCTTTCTCCCCACCCCTTTTCAAGCTCTTCTTGCCCTTCCCATTCACTTCCCTTAATACCTTCCTTATTCTCCTTTTCAGCCCCTGCCATTCCTCTTCCATTCCACATCCTGAATATCCTGGTGGCCTGAGTCGATCTTCGCTTCCACCACTACCCGTTCTATCCTGTCCCTTGTCCTCCTGTCCTCCAACAGGCAGTCAATCTCCGACTCCCCTCTCTTCCCTGTATACGTACATTCTCCCTCCTCATCTTCTCTAATTTTCCTGTTAAAAATCGCCCACCCATGCTCCTCCAAAAATCTACATAACTTTCTTTCCTCCTCGTTTACCTTGCCATCTTTCGTTCTTCTTTTCTCTTCTCCTCTCTCTTTCTTTCTTTCTTCTACGAATCTCCCCTCCTGCCCCGTCTTTGCGTTCAAATCTCCCATATCAGCACCCTCACTCCCGTCTCTATCTCCTCCACCCATTACTTTAGGTCTTCCAATTTCCTGTCCATACCTTATTTATATACACTCCTACTATGTTCCACCACTTTTTCCTTGACCTTACCTTTATCGATAGCATCCCTTCTTTATCTTTTTTCGTCTTTTCTTTTTCCATTTTGACCCCTACCCTCACCCCTACTATCATTCTTCCTACCGCCGATCCTTTCCGATTCTTCCTCCCTGCTTTCTGCACTTCCCACACGTAACCTCTCGGCAGCCTTTCCTTTATCTTTTCTCATCCCTTATCATCCACCCACTTCTCACATAACACCATTACATTCCATTCCTTCAGCCCTTTCCAACTCTTTATCTTTATTTGTTAATCCCGCCACATTCCAAAAAGCCACCTTATATATTTTCTTCTCTCCTCTCTCTCTCTCTCTCCTCTCTCCCTCCTTCCCCTCTTTTTCTACAAATCTTCTTTCTAATTCCTCCCTCTTATCCTTCTCATTCTCTACCCTTCTTTCATCAACCCGTCCCCTGCTCTTTCTTTTCTACTCAACCTACTTTTGCACTTCCTCTCTTTTGCTTTCCTCCTCTTTCCCTTGCCCTGCTTCCCAACACCTCTCTCTACTATTCCTAAGCACATCTCTTACCTTATCCCACACCCACCATTTCCCCTCTATTCATACCACTCCCTGCCCTATCCGTACCCTCTCCTTTTGCCTTCCATGCAACTTGATTTACCCTCCATTTTCTTCCCATGTCACCTCTTTCCAAGTACTTTTGTCTCTCAATTTCCACTTATTTCTCATTATTTTTTATTTCTTTTTCTCACTTTCTACTCTTACTACTGCCATACCTCCCTTCTCTCTCCTTGCCGCATCTATTTTTCTAATCTCCTCTATCTTAACCTTTAAGCCTATCTCATTCAACACCTCCTCTACTTCCCCTTTATTTCTCCCACATCCTCTTTCACTCCTTTTATCAAAATATTTCTCTTTCTTTTTCTCCTCTCCTTCGTTTCACACCTCCTTTTCAGCCTTTCCACCCTCTCCTTTTAATCAGACTTCTCCCTCCCTTCCTCCCTTTTTTCTCCTTTGCTTCCTTTTGCACCTTTTCCTCCATCACGTCCTCCTTCCTTTAACTTTATTTGCATCCCCTCCAATTTTCGTTCCAAATCTTGTATTCTATTCTTAAACTCTTCTCTCTCCCTTCTCCATTTCTTCTCTCTTTTTTAGTTCGTTCCTTATCTTCTCAACTTCTTCCACCATTGATTCCCTTTGCCTTTTCACCACCTCTCTTAATTTCTCTCTCATTCCTCTTAACCCCTCCCTCAGCTCTTATCTTAATTCTCTCAACAACCTTTTCATATCTATATCTTCCCCCCCTGGTGGCGTTCTCACTACCTTCCTGCTTTTCTTGAAAAAATTCTCGCTCCCTTTCCCAACCACTTTTTCTTTTTTCTCCATTGTATCCCTCTTCCTCTTGAAAAGCTCGTCTATGTTCCCCGTACTACCGCGTCTCTCTTTCCCCAATTCTATGGCCGTACCACGGTCTTACATACAGGTCTGGAAACTCGCTCAATTTTCAGTAGTGGGGGTAGGTCGCTTATTGAGGCAACCTTTAATTCGCTTTACCGCCACGAGGGTCGTTACGAACGAGTAATGCCGACAAACATAACCAACAAATCAAGCTTTGTCACGGTCACAATCAGTCACAATCAGACTGTAGTGCGTAGCTACGTAAAGTACATTGCCTCCATTCCCGAGAATTCCATCGGCAAGACGTACGTTGTGCCCGAGGAACGGCATAAAGCTCGCGTCCGCCGACAGTGACGTCGACGTAAAGTTTTGCATAGTGAACGGCGATTGCGAAAAGTTCTTTAAAGCGGAGGAGCGCACGGTCGGTGATTTTTGCTTCCTCCTGATTCGGACTCGAACCAGCAACGTCGACGTGCTAAATCGCGAACGCGAAGACCGATATGTGCTCAAAGTGCGTGCCACCTCGAGCAAACGCGACGGTAGAAACAGAGTGATTGCGCTCGAGGCGGACGCCGCGGTGGTGGTGACGATTCTCGACACGAACGATCTCAATCCGCTGTTCTATCCGATCGAGTACGAGACCACCGTGACAAAGGACACTCCTTTCCATCGCAGCATACTCATTGTCAGGGTAATCGCCGAGAACGCCGATCTCGGCAGAAACGACGAGATTTACTATAGCTTTGCCGAGAAGACCGATCAATTATTTGGCGATGACAAAGCCGTGTGCTGTGCCGACATGCAAAACGGGCAATAGAGGCGACAAATCTAATCGATCTGTGTTTCGCGTGCCAAAAGATGTCGAGAGATTAAGACAATGGGTAGCAGCTATTCCTGGGATCGTCAAACTAAAGCCAACGCACGTTATATGTGACAAGCATTTCGAAGACCTGCATATTATTCGTGAATGGATCAAACGAGATAGGAGCGGTCGCATCATTGCACAGGTTCGTTAATGTTAATAAAATAAATTTTATGACTGTTACGGAATGCACTCATGAATTTCTCACACAAACATTCGACACTAGTACACGTGAGCTGAGAGGTGATGTACACGTGATCCTAATATTCTGGCAGCGCTCTGTGACATTCTTAGACCCGGCTCATTTGTCGTAAATACTGTGGAAGGCCTTTCGATTCTCGACATACCGGAATTATCACGCGTGTTTCGCATGCGTGCCACGGTTCGCGAACTGATTGGTCACTAAATTCCCAATGCTCCGAAAAGCTATCGATCTCGCGCGTAACAGTCAGTCTGACAACGGAGCGCTCCGACGCTAGTCGTACGTTCAGCTCAATTGTAAAGTTACTGAGTAAACATAAATTCGGAAACAATGACTAATATGTGAAAGCGTAAATAATATCACATTTTCTTTCATATTACAGGCCCCATATAAGTATCCGCAGCTTAGTAAGCTTGCTGTACCAACAAAATTGTTACACGATGCCACAAACAATGAAGCCGTTGACTCATTGGCCGAATTGTCTTCACATTTAGTGACTCCAACGTCAGATCCACACACTGTTTCTTCTGCGCAAGTCAACATCTCGAACACATCTATTATAGACACCCCTCACGTACAAGGTATGTGTTACATGGCTAATGCAAATATAATGAGTATAAATAGTCATTTAATTATATATTTTATATTTCGTTTTTGTATACAGATGTCTCATGCATTCAATTGCCTATTTCGGAAAATGGACAATCGCTTACAGCAATGGAAGAAGCTGATACAATAATGACTCCAACGTCAGATCCGCACACTGAAATTTCTTCTGCGCAAGTCAACATCTTGAGCACATCTATTATAGACACCCCTCACGTACAAGGTATGTGTTACATGATTAAAGCAAATATAATGAGTATACATAGTCATATAATTATATATTTTATATTTCGTTTTTGTATACAGATGTCTCATGCATTCAATTGCCTATTTCGGAAGATGGACAATCACTTACAGCAATGGAAGAAGCTGATATAATAATGAAGACTCCAACGTCAGATCCGCACACAGAAATTTCTTCTGCGCCATTGTCCAAACTTCAAACACAGGATAAACTTTTTTACATTTATTCGGTATTCAGCGAACGTGAGTTATCAAGATTTTTTATTGCATACATTATATTAAATTGTACACTAATAAATCATAAGTGCTAAAAGCATTTGTATTCATACTCACAAATATACATGCAAACTTTAAAAAAAGTTGAATTATTGAGTACACACGCGGTCATTAATGTCTGGACACCGAAAATTGGATGCGTTTCGGAAACTCACTCTTCGTCTCTTTGTAACTGTCCCCTTTAGAAAAAGACAAAGAGTGAGTTTCCGAAACGCATCCAATTTTCGGTGTCCAGGCATTAATACCGCCTGTGTGCATACACTGCTCGTCAACGATTCCTTTTCTGAGATAAGGGGGGGAGCATAGAAGTTCTAGTGACTTTAATAGAAGTAACCAATAGCGTCTGTAGGCCTGTATGTCCCCCTCTTTACCTCAGAAAAGGAATCGTTGATGGGCAATATACAGTGATAAATGTAAAATACATGATTCAGTACTTACATTAAAAATGTTGTCAATTTTTTTCGGTGAACCTGAAAAAAGAAAAATATACATTAAAAAGAATTTATTTCCACTTTTACTTACCTCTTTAACGTTTCCGTACTTACCATTAAAAATGTTGTCAGTTCCTTTTGGTGACCCTGAAAAAAGAAACATATACATTAAAAAGAATTTATTTCCGCTTTTACTTACCTCTTTAACGTACTTACCATTAAAAATGTTGTCAATTTCTTTCGGTGAATCTGAAAAAAGAAACCTATACATTAAAAAGAATTTATTTCCGCTTTTACTTACCTCTTTAACGTTTCCGTACTTACCATTAAAAATATTGTCAATTTTTTTTGGTGAATCTGAAAAAAGAAACCTATACATTAAAAAGAATTTATTTCCGCTTTTACTTACCTCTTTAACATCTAAATTCCATGTATTAATATTAAAGTGGTGTTTTTTTTTAAATCTTATAAGTGTCTTATAGGCATTCGATTACATTTACCGTATCTGAAAAACGGTATTGCCAAAACTCCTTATATAATACCTGCCTTTGTTTCAATACCAGAATAGTTGGAAAAATATAATACTAAGTATTATTTATTTTTTCTTATATTCGTCGTACAGATATTAAATAGTTTCGTTGAATTGCAGATAGCACCTACGAAAAAGTACATTCGCTGGGAATATTTAACAAATTTGTACGATCTCGACAAAGTTCACGTAGGTAACGCCCGCGCATGCCCAAGAATTACGAAAAGACACGTGGAATTAGATAATACATCAAAAATGCGCGTTCGACTCGCAACCCAGGTACTTTTGTACATTAGTTCGACAGCAAATAAATATGTTTATATCGTCGTTCAATAAGTCTAAACTAATTTACTGTATTACAGATCTTTAGTAATTCTGTAGCTAATGGATTGTCGTTCTACTTGTCGCATAAATGTCAATCGCTCACTGGATGTGAAGAGACGATCTCCTTTTGCAAACAAATAAATGACATGTTTGACGCATTAAATCGGAAGTCTCCAAATCAAGGGCTAACTCCGGATTCTAACGATTTCAAGGTAAAACCATCATTGGTTTTTTAAACAATAATGGTTTTATCTTAATTTTTTTATCAGGTGCTACAAGATTCATTACGTTGGTTGAACGATTGGGAGTCGGCAGTTTGCAAAGGAGACATCAAGTCCGAAGAATATCTTACTCCTGAAACATCCAAAGGACTCAGGTTGTCGCTTCAATCTACGATGGATATGTGTCGCTATCTTATTGAGAAATTCGATTTTCAATACCTACTGACAGGAAAAGTAAATCAGGACAACTTAGAGGTATAGTTCTTTTTTTGTTCAACAAATTTTTGCAAAATTTTTGCTTGCGCCTGATTGTCCACTTTTATTTTCGACATTCTTCTGCGTGGTGTCATATACGAAGGTGTTCGCACGGTTATTGCATTGCATCAATGCTTAACGTATTATTGTAACTACGTCAAATTCGTTTTAGAAATTCTTTGGTACAATACGCCAATCTGCGGGATGTAATGACCATCCAAACTGCCCTACATTCTTACAGCTGTATAAAATGCTGTCTGTATACAGTGTAATTAAGCCCCCAAAATTTGGGAATTGCACAGTATCGAACGATAGATCACCACCAATTTTAGTCTCAATCAGCGATCTGCAGGCTATCTATGGAAAGAGTCAGGCTAAATACTGTAGGTATCTGCAAGACATTCAGAAGAAACTGGACACGGTACTCGAAAACGACGATTGGGAAGCGGACGATATTATTGACAATACCCTTGATCATAATTATACACAATCCCCAATCCTTGACTGTATAATTTATTATGTAACAGGTTTTTTGTTTTAACTAATTTTTCCGCTTAAAATGCTTTTTACTAACCAAAATTGAGATTTGTAGCTTACTAATTCAGCTTAATGTTCTGTCCTAGTGCTTACTACTAATGTGCTTACACATAACTCCGCTTTTAGGTATTTAATGTAGAATACGTGTTGTCTCGCTCCGACTATTTTTTGCATTTTTTCAATCATATGATAATATTATAAATTGTACTTCTAGGGTACTTGTGCAAACAGATACTTAAAAAGTACAAATCCTGTGTGTGTTGTGAAGAAGCTGTAAGATCCCAGTCCACAAGCCCTTCTGCTGTGTCTCAGTTGGTCAATATGAAATCCCGCGGCAAACTGATTCACGCTAATTTAAGGTTTTTTTATCTCATCTGCTACATTGAAGCGTGCTTTGCGAAGTATTGCTCTTGCATCGACGTTTTTGACTTAACTGTCGATGAAGTACTTACTACTTATACATTTTCTTTCCTTGCACAGAACATGCCTCCGAAATCCTCTCATATGCAATAGTTTATTATATTAGATTACGTATGCGACAATACCTGCAGATCATGAAGCTGCAAAACTTGGATATAGTTCATCTGCAAAAAAATTTCTCAAAATATTGGCGTTATTTGGTAAAAGGTATAATATCATCCCAGCAAACACAGAATGCACCGAGTGCGCAATTTGATAGCAAATTGCACATCGGTGTATTCTGTGTTTGCTGGGATCATAATATTTAATCTTTCTTTATTATTCTTTTAATAATAAAAATAAATTTTTCTAATATATATGTTATTTGCAGCAATACAGCAAAGAGTTTTAACAAGAGCAAGTTCGGGCACAAGCAAATGTCACAGGAAATAGATGTAGTGGCATGTTCTGAGCAGAGATATAGGGACCCATTTATTAAGAGAGTAGGCATTTATAGGAACCATTTCTTACGACATCATCCAAATTATGCAAAGTTAATAAAAGATATCGAACTCTATTCGAATGAATTCAAAGAGCAATCATCATGTAGCAGTTTTTCTACGCTTCCTGTAAGTATTCGAAGAAATCTATTTCTCGTAAGTCGTATACCAATATTTATTACAATATAATTTCATGTATTAATTTTATTTTATCATTACAGGATGAAATAGTACTAATAATATTAAAAAACTTGGATATAAGGTCGTTGTGCCGTTTGAGCCAAGTAAATAAACGCTTCAATATTTTAACACGAGATCCTCTTCTCTTTAAATGTTTAAATTTACGAAATTTGCGCTATACGAATTCTATTTGTATTCACAATGTTTTATTTTACTTTGCATTTAGATGTAAATATTTACAACAATTAGATCTTACATCAAGCAACATTTCTGTTGAGCACTTCAAAAAATTTGTCGACATTTGCGGCAAGGGTTTAACGCACTTACGATTAAGTAACTGCCAATTTGTTAACAACTCGGTTCTATTAAAAAATTTCCATAACATGCAAAATGTTGAAAGGTATGTACATAAATAAATATAATATTTAAGATTACAGGTAAATTGTGCATGATTAATACGCGCACACACACACACACATACACACACACATATATATATATATATACATATATATATTTTTTTTTTAGTATTGGATCTCAGTTTTTCTGATCAATCAAAATACCAACCATTAGAATTTTCGAGTCTCGAAAATCTAGAATTTCTAGAGGATTTAAACCTTAGAGGGATAAATATAGCAACTGAAACTCTTTGCAAAATATTGCAAAAAAATCGCCGGATGCGTAACTTAAATTTGAGCACATTTAGCGGCCGATCACCATCAACGTCTTACGAAGATCGAGATGCAGTTGCAATACAATTGGGAAATTCGTGTCCAGACTTGGAAATAATAGATTTAACGGGCTGTGGTATTACCTCGCGAGGTATTAAGGCCCTCGCTGAGTGCAAGAATTTACGAAAACTGAGCATTGCATATACGTACGTGTGTGTTACATTTTCTTTTAAATATATTATTACATTTTTTATCAAAATTTGCATGTTTACATCTCTTGCAAACATCCATGAAACATTGTTGTTTTTCCCTTTGCGGAAACCATAATAATAGTATGGCTTTTTGTTACAGTAATTATTTTGGCGGAACCGATCAGCTTAGTTTACGTAGATTGTTTTCCTCTTGTCAACTGCTGGAAGAAGTCAATTTGTTGGATCTTAATGGCAACTTCGGCGAACCACTGACGCTGTGTAAAAACTTAAAACACTTATACTTGGATGTACCTACCGAGAACGCCAATAATTTCGCAATTTTCGAGCAATGTCCTAAATTGCAAATGATCTATTTTTCGGACAATGGCGATTTCATTGCCCAGGCGAAAGAAAAATACCCACATTGGATATGGACTTATTGATGGACTGGGGGGACCCAAGGCGTGTTTAAAAACTCGCGTCAGTCGCGACCTTTTTGAACGCGCAGTGGTGGCGACCCGGACCCGAGAGTGAAAAAGCAGTCCGGTCGAAGCAGCCGCGGCAGAAAGTGACAAGTGGGACGGTGGGGTCACTTATTCCCAGTCGGAACGCTGACGTCGATTCGACATCTAACCGACGTCGGAGAGATCTGGATTACGTCTAATGTAAATGCACGTCTAGAAATATGACAATTTAGACGTCTTCTGTTCTGAGTATTTTTAGAATTTATTTGTAATATATTGAGCATCGGAAAAGAATTTTCCATAAAGTTTCGAGATTTTATATTTTGTGAACTCGCGCTATCCTTAGACGTGTATTCAACGTCTA
The DNA here is from genome assembly GCA_030770255.1 of Temnothorax ravouxi. NCBI lineage: Eukaryota > Metazoa > Arthropoda > Insecta > Hymenoptera > Formicidae > Temnothorax > Temnothorax ravouxi. The sequence continues at coordinate 234,649 of JASTWP010000087.1, forward strand.
GTCGACGTCTAATATGTACCTTTTGATTTTTGCATTAAATAATATATAAATGTTTGCACTTGCTTAAATTTTGGGATAAAGATTTGACAAAGTAAAAAATATTGCACGTGCCGCAACGTTAACTTGAGCTCTTTCTCATTCCTACATTGTACAGATAAATCACACTCATATTATGGTTGCTTTTCAGTAACGACACAAGTTGACATAAGCGTTACTTTAATCTTTGTTGTTGTTATCACTAGATATTGAAAAAAGATAGAATGACGCTTGTGTCAATTTGTGTCGCTAAATGAAAAGCACCTATTAGTAGTTATAAAATCTAGAATATGTGTCTTAATACAAAGAAACTAATGTTAATTTTAAAAATTACTTATTTAACAAAGTTGCAGAAAAAAAATTAATTTTTAAAGTTGACATTTAACGCGTTTCTAATAATGACCCATCGAATGACGTCTTTCGACGTCGAAAGATGTCAATTAGACGTCGATTCGATGAGTCATTTCTCGCTCATTTGTTCTCGAAACGACAAACAATCAAAATCGCGTTGAGACACGAAAGTGCATGGTTGGAGGATTACGTCAGTGTGTTGTGTGAAAGTAAGTGAGAATTTTTTTTTGATAAAAAATGTATTTTTGTGTACAATTTGAGCGTATTTAAAATATTTTTGTCCTTAAAAAAATTTGACATTGACAGAAAACTATTATGGCTCAGAGGCAGGCGGAAGAGGTGGGGATGAGGAGCACGCGATTATAAAAAAAATATAATTTTTTACATAAAAAATATTTTTCACACTCCAAATAGTCCAAAAAAATTTGTCTTTTCTTATTTAGAAATTCTTTTTCTGGCATCCTTAAAATCTCTCTGTACCACTTAAAAATTACCAAATTTCTGGCAACGAAATTAAGTATTACTATTTAATTAACAATTATCTTATTTTTTTTTCATTCGCACTACTCTTACTTTTAATTTGCGTGCTAAAACATTAAATTTTGTCAATTTGTTTGTGAAGGATAATTTTTTAAAAGAAACAAGTCGTAACGTGCGTTTTTCAACATATAATTATTTAAATAAATAATTTCCAAATTTTTTTTACATTGATTTTTAGTCGAAGGTATAAAGATATTATAATAATTTTTGGGGAATTTTTCAAAGTTATTAACATACTGAAAAACGCGTAAAACACAAAAGTGCATGGTTGGAGAAATTAAGTGGCGGAAAAAACGTAGGAAAAATTAGTGTTAATTACTTTTTAAAAATTAATTAATGGTAATCTAATGCTTAATTTGTTCTTTGAATTCGTACGGTTTTGAATTTGGCGGTCGAATATATCGATACTAGCATGCCCCCGTCGGGCTTTGCCCCGAAGAACATGTGTATTAAGGCCGGTATTCATAGTCGGTTCTTATATTTAAGGCCATCTTAAGTACAATCTTAAGATGTCATTAACCAATCACAGAGCCGTATTAGCATCTTAAGATATTACTTAAGACGGTCTTGAAATAAGATCTGATTATGAATACCGGCCTAAGACACACAAATAGTCTCTCTCTCTCATTTTTTTTATCGTTTATAAATAAGTTTTCATATATCTATATATATAATTTTTTATAAAAAGAGATTAAAAAATTCGTGAAAACACCAAAAAGATCGGTAATGAAAAACTATACAGTTTAAAGCACTTCCCGGGAAATTCTACTGTTTTAAGTTCAATTCTTTAAAAGTCGATAAATTATTTCCATAAAAATTCGTCAAACTTCTGATACCGGTTTCCAAAAAGATCGGTAACGAAAAATTATATACTTGATAGCACTTTCCCGTAAATTCAACTTTTACTTATGTACAATTCTTTGAGATTCGGTCATTCGGAACCGGTTTCCAAAAGATCGGTAACGAAAAATAGTAAACTTTATAGCACCCCCCGGGAAATTCTACTCGTACTTCACGTATAATTCTTTGAGATTCAATCAATTATTTCCCGAAAAATTCCCGAAAAATTGAAAAAATTTTGATACCGGCTTCAAAAAGATCGGTAACGAAAAATTATACACTTTATAGCACTCCCCGGAAATTTCTACCCCTGTTTGGTTATATATATATATATAAAATTCTCTTTTCTCTAATTTATCAAAGATTTATGAAAGTTGTTATATATACATTTCCGTTGTCCAACGTTACATTGACCATCATTGACTAGCTATTTGTAAAGTACCTAATAACGTTGGCAACATGGAATTGAATCGATAACTTGTACGGAAGAATAAGACAGGATGCATTTTTCTGTACGAGATTTCTATTCGAGAAATTCATCCGAGTTGCCTGTGTACACACACGATTCGAGTTCTAGTAACTTTTTCTCGGACCGAGGACTCGGACCGATTTCTAGACATGTATGTACACAAGGCTTTAGCAGAGAGAAGTAACAGTAACTCGACGTGCGACTGTAGAATGGAGCGTCCGATTGATCCGATCCGCGTGCGTTCGATTGTTGGTAGCGACATCTGATAATAACACGTTTGTTAAAATTCTTATCCAACGCAAATACTTACATACGAATTTATGTTAATTATTAAAAAATTAATTAATGTAAAATTAATTATTAAAGTCTAGTTTTAATTATAATTAATTTTAATTAATTAAAAACAATTTTTAAATAATGTTAATAAAAATTGTAAAAATAATTAATTACCAATTTATTAACAAATTATACTGTTAGTAAAATTAGATAAATTAATTTTACATGGTTTCATAAAATATGTGAATTTTATAAAAACATTATAGATAAGGTATATTATAAAAATTATCTTAGAATAGAGTAGTTATTTAACCATAATAGTTTTTTTAAGCAGTTTATCAAAGCAGTTAAATATATTGTAATATTTACAATTGGTTATCAGTACCCCATTTATTGATATCAGTTAATAAATTGATGTATGTAATATATGCACGTGAGAAATCAAAAGCCAATTTCTGCTAGACAATAAAATAGATTTTACGTAAGTTATTATGATAATCAATAGTGGATGACAAATCAGTTTGCGCGTAATTGTAATTACAAATGCATAACCATTGTCATCGTAATTTTTTATACTATATTTACACAGATAACAATAATTTTTGATTCATTAATTTTTTCTTTACACTTTGTACATAGCAAATAGATGTTAAATAATGTATGTTACAATCATCAATCGATATTGTGACATGTTAGTTGATAACAACAAATTAATTATTACATAATTATAATACTTCTAAAACTTATTCTTTATGTTCTGCTCTTCTAATATCTTTTAAATTATAATTAAATCTAATATCTTTTAAATTATAAATGTCATATAATTTGACAGTTTATTAAAAAAAATTATTAATATGCAACATTCAAAGTATTTCCTATACCTGTTTTATATTTATACAAACACTGATGCATTTTTATTTCACACAGATATGTACAATGTACATACAATACATAAATATTTTTTTTCTTATCTAGTCTTTCCAGTTTATTAAGTACGAAAACCATGAAGATATTTAAAAAGTGTGTATTCTAAAAGCATCAATAAACTTATTTTAGTTTTATTTTATCTCTTTTTATTTTTTCGCATTTTTCGTTGTTTATTAATACTTTAAAATTTAATTAATTATGATGTACTTTACTATTTCTAAAACTATTCTATATCATATTCTCATGGTGTTCTTATTAGAGTTTCTAAAAATTTTAATGTGTGCCCAAAAAGCTTGACAAAGTTATATGTATAGCGATAACGTCTTTATTAAGCTTTAAACATAATTTTACTCTTACGAAAACCATTTTATCATTGTTCTTACTTTTTACTGAGCTTGCTTTATTTATTAGTTCTTATTTTTTTCTTATATTTGTTCTGTGAACTTTGAGAAATTCATGTACATATCTCGAAATTAAATAATCTTATATCTTATACTAAAAATCTTGTAATCCTATCTGTGCATACACAAAGCTTGAAATAAGATATAAAACATATTTTTATTAAGTTCTAAACAATTTCTCTTTTTCAATTAAACTTTTTTATCAAGCAAATTTATGCATATATAAAATAAGTAATTTATTCTATCGCTTAATGAAGTTCTGTGCATGTAAAGTACAATAAATGAACAAATTGAATAATAATATATATCATATCAATTATAATGAACTCTATTTTACAGCTTCCTTTATTTCATGCAAACTTGTATGCACATAGAATAAATCGAGGATAATAATTATTCAAGGAATCAAATTACTACTCTATCTTGACCTATCCATATTTCAAAAGACACAAAAAATTTATAAAATATTTACAAAGTTTAAAATATAATCTAAAATATTTTATTTATTAGACAACGTATTAAACATTCAATACACTATTACATTATACAGTGATCGAAAAACGATATTGCGCCAATGAATAATTATTTCCATCAATAACAATTAATTAAAATTGATTATGAAATGCTCATCTTGCGATCTGTTACATCTGCCCACTTCCTCGGCTTAGAGGTTCTTCTTTTCTTTCCGCATTGCTATTTCTTCATGGCATTCACATCTATTTCGTAAAACAAACAGAATATTGATTACAATTAAACGTGATTACAAGTAATCACAAGAATATAATAATCGTGCGGCTTTGCCATACCTTGCACGATACTGTCACGTTCTGTCAAAAATAAGTTGATTCGTCCGTTTTGGGTCAGAACATTCAAGTAATTTACCCGGAATTGGATTAGGTCGTGCGATTAATCGAATCCGAAAAGACAACGAATTTTATATGTTTTAAAACGAGGGTCAGTTTTTATTTATTAAATTAAAATTTTGAAAATTTATTATTACTTAAATCAAAGGAATTAATCTATATGGAGTTAAATTTTGAGTATTATTTTCTTGAATTTTAGTTTCTAATTTCTTTAATTGAGGAATAATGAAAAAAAATCTTGATTTAGTTGTATAGTTTGTTTAATCAAAAATTTTGTTCTTTTAAGTTGAAATCTTTTGCCCCCTTTTCTGGGCATGAATGAGGATTATATTAAAAAAATCCTATTGCCACTTTTTAGCAGCGTAGGGAAGGAAGGAACAGGTAAGGAAGGAAATCTCCTGTTGCCACACTTTTTGGCAGCAACAAGAATATCGGGAAATTACTGTTGCCACGCTGTTTGGCAGCGACAGTTAAGAGTTGTGGAATTAAAGGAATTAATGGTAAAATTAATTAAAATTAAAATTACCTTCATTCAGGGAGAATTTTCTTACAGCAATTATTTAAGATCTGGTTTAATTGTTATGATTTTAATTATTGTGTAGATCTGTCTTAAAGATTTGTTGAAGTCAGATTTTATTAGCTCGAATAAAGCCTGTCGGTTAATAAGTTATAATCGCAAGAAAATGATTAATTGATTGACAACTAACTGACTTCCAACAACAACTAACAACTCCCAACAACTGATGACTCTACGATGATTTTTCGCGCTTATTTATACTCAAGTGGCAAGAATCCCCCGCGCGAGCTTCTCACTACTTCTTTGTCTTGAATCTTAAAGGAGGAGGAAGGTCTTATCAATAAGTGTAATTCTATGCCCTGTGAGCCGCGGCCTGAGAACCGTCTCTCCGTCGGAAATCGGATAATTAATCAATATCGATTCTTCGCTCTTAACATTCCTGGCTATTATTTTAAGATTGAATTAAATTTTGCTCGCACGTAAATTTTGTTCGCACGTAACACATGCATCAAGTATTCTGCTGGCAAGCTGTACATATATACTTCCGATAAAGCTGCTAGAGACAATGTGAAAAAGTGGAGCAGTTTAGCTATAGGTTGATCCTATTTTACAAAAATTTTAATATACATAATATTTTTATAACTTACGCTTTGATATTAAAATTCTCGGCTTTAATCAAAATAAGTAAATAAAGAATATAATGATATGATAATTATGTATTGCATATACGATGGTAGTTTGATAAGTTTGGTAAATTTGTATGAGATGGTGTGTGTTACAATCCATTGTAGTGTGCTAATGTGCCTGAGGCTAACTCGCACAAGTATACAAAGAAAGAATATGATAAATAGAACGGGTCCTTAATTAAATTGTCTAAATTCTATTGTCTAAAAAAAAAACTTTACATTCTTTTTTAAGTTAAAACATTCAATATATTATTTTTAATATATTTAAAATACATAAGTATAGTTCAATAACTTTAAAACGTTAAAATTTTTACTTTAAAACGGGTTCTATTATTTTAATTCTGTTAATAAACATATTAATATTTTGTCAACAAATTAATAAACGACGATACGAGTCAGGCGTACGTGGTGCGCAAGTAAAGAAATTAATAGTTACAAAGTAACGAATTACAATGTACATAATATACATAATATATATGTATATTCCAACTAATAAACTGCGCGATTTACCTAACAGTAGCCTAATGTTACAATAGCTGTGTTTCAAGTCCGACAAATAATCGGCGCGCAGTTTATTAAGTTGGAATATATATGTATTTATTATACATATACATTGTAATTCGTTACTTCTGTAACTATTAATTTCTTTACTTACACACCACGTACCATGCCTGACTCGTATCGTCGTTTATTAATTTGTTGCGACATTTTTACGAGTCTAATGATTGATAATATTTTGTTTTCAATGCGATTTTAATTTTTTATACCTTTTCACCATTTCAGCAATGTAATCAGAATTAACTGTTTCCATAATTTTTTCTGATAATCTAATTTTATAATATTTTTATTAATAGAATTAAAATAAAAGATAATAATATATTAATGTTTTACCTTAAAAGAATGTAAAGTTTTTTTCCTGGACAATAGAATTCAGACAACAAAAATAAAATATTTATATCTATATGTAGAGTTGTATCTTACTAAAGATAAATAGTTCCATAGACAATAAAAAAAAATTATAGAAACAATTAATTCTTGGTTACCTTTGCTAAAATGGTAAAAAAGGTACAGAAAAATTAAAATCATATTGAAAACAAAATAATGGCATTTTAAAAATATAAAGCTCTTTACAGATTTCTTGGAGAAAAAAAAACTAATACAGCGATACTTATACATGCAAAATAGAAATAAAAGAATCGTCTTCTTAAGATAGGGAATAAGTTATTAAATAAGTTCGGCATGTGTTTCCTTTATCCCTTCCTCAAATATATTTGTCCGAGATTAAATATTTTGTAAATTAATTCAATCAAGCTACACGTATATATGTATATATAAATATATTTTTAAATATGTGTATATAAAATAGAAGTATTATAATACTTCTATTTTATATACATATAGATATACTGTAGCTTGATTGCACTAATGTATAAAATATCTAATTTTAAACAAATATTTGGAGGGGATTAAAGGAAACACGTGTCTAATTCATTCATATATATATATATTTATATATATATTTCTTTTAATTATATATATATTATTCTCGTATATTTTCTATTCTCGCGTACTTGTATTCCTATATATCTCAACCAAGTGTACCGACCTAAACGTACGCGTAATTTTATCTTTTACAGGCTTTTACCGAACAACGGGGAAACTAAATCCAATCGTCGCCGATTGTATAAACGGTTCGTTGCGTTTCATTTCGGCGAGTGTCTTCGAAGTCGTCAGATTATTCGGAATTCCGTCGTTTCTCTGCCGTCCGAGTCCGCCGGAAATAATCGAACGTTAATTCGCGTTTCGAGATCGTCGCGTAAAATGTCGTTCTCTTTTTAATAATTAGCATATAACTGCGTTAATTTCCACGTTCTCAGACGTGACGGCTGTCTCGTGCGTGGTCCTGAGTGGTATGGGCCTGGATCGCATAACAAGAACTGCCCCAGATAATTTGACTTCATTGCGCGTGGAAGGGTGTTACATGACGTGTCGGTGGCAAGGGAGATGATCCTCATTGTAGAGAGTTCGCTTTCTACTTTTCGAGGATCTCTTTTCTCTCTGTCGAACACTTCAACTGGCCACGCGGGAAAAGTCCTTAATCGGGCAAATCGAGTCAGTTGTCCGGCTCTGAACGCGTCGAGATAACGCGGTTATCGCGGAAATAATCGGGCGTTAATTCGCGTTTCGGGATCGTCGCGTAAAATATCGCTCTTTTTTTAATAATCAGCATATAACTGCGTTAATTTCCACGTTCTCAGACGTGACGGCTGTCTTGTGCGTGGTCCTGAGTGGTATGGGCCTGGATCGCATAACAAGAACTGCCCAGATAATTTGACTTCACTGCGCGTGGAAGGGTGTTACCATGACGTGTCGGTGGCGAGGGAGAGATGATCCTCATTGTAGAGAGTTCGCTTTCTACTTTTCGAGGATCTCTTTTCTCTCTGTCGAACACTTCAACTGGCCACGCGGGGAAAAGTCCTTAATCGGGCAAATCGAGTCAGTTGTCCGGCTCTGAACGCGTCGAGATAACGCGGTTATCGCGGAAATAATCGGGCGTTAATTCGCGTTTCGGGATCGTCGCGTAAAATATCGTTCTTTTTTTAATAATTAGCATATAACTGCGTTAATTTCCACGTTCTCAGACGTGACGGCTGTCTCGTGCGTGGTCCTGAGTGGTATGGGCCTGGATCGCATAACAAGAACTGCCCAGATAATTTGACTTCACTGCGCGTGGAAGGGTGTTACCATGACGTGTCGGTGGCGAGGGGAGATGATCCTCATTGTAGAGAGTTCGCTTTCTACTTTTCGAGGATCTCTTTTCTCTCTGTCGAACACTTCAACTGGCCACGCGGGGAAAAGTCCTTAATCGGGCAAATCGAGTCAGTTGTCGGCTCTGAACGCGTCGAGATAACGCGGTTATCGCGGAAATAATCGGGCGTTAATTCGCGTTTCGGGATCGTCGCGTAAAATATCGTTCTTTTTTTAATAATTAGCATATAACTGCGTTAATTTCCACGTTCTCAGACGTGACGGCTGTCTCGTGCGTGGTCCTGAGTGGTATGGGCTGGATCGCATAACAAGAACTGCCCAGATAATTTGACTTCACTGCGCGTGGAAGGGTGTTACCATGACGTGTCGGTGGCGAGGGGAGATGATCCTCATTGTAGAGAGTTCGCTTTCTACTTTTCGAGGATCTCTTTTCTCTCTGTCGAACACTTCAACTGGCCACGCGGGGAAAAGTCCTTAATCGGGCAAATCGAGTCAGTTGTCCGGCTCTGAACGCGTCGAGATAACGCGGTTATCGCGGAAATAATCGGGCGTTAATTCGCGTTTCGGGATCGTCGCGTAAAATATCGTTCTTTTTTAATAATTAGCATATAACTGCGTTAATTTCCACGTTCTCAGACGTGACGGCTGTCTCGTGCGTGGTCCTGAGTGGTATGGGCCTGGATCGCATAACAAGAACTGCCCAGATAATTTGACTTCACTGCGCGTGGAAGGGTGTTACCATGACGTGTCGGTGGCGAGGGAGATGATCCTCATTGTAGAGAGTTCGCTTTCTACTTTTCGAGGATCTCTTTTCTCTCTGTCGAAACTTCAACTGGCACGCGGGGAAAAGTCCTTAATCGGGCAAAATCGAGTCAGTTGTCCGGCTCTGAACGCGTCGAGATAACGCGGTTATCGCGGAAATAATCGGGCGTTAATTCGCGTTTCGGGATCGTCGCGTTAAAATATCGTTCTTTTTTTAATAATTAGCATATAACTGCGTTAATTTCCACGTTCTCAGACGTGACGGCTGTCTCGTGCGTGGTCCTGAGTGGTATGGGCCTGGATCGCATAACAAGAACTGCCCAGATAATTTGACTTTCACTGCTCGTGGAAGGGTGTTACCAT